>SZWC01037315.1:0-14939 GCA_023375785.1 Penium margaritaceum
TTTACAGAATCGACGTCCCCATAGTTTACTTTTTACGAGCAGCCGGGCACTTTTACAATGCTGGTTTGCGGTTGTAAGTGTATGATTCTAAATTCGAAAGTCATGTATCCTTTCAAGCCGAATATCCAAAAAAAAAATCTGTGCATGGGGTGGTTGAGGGTGAACAGACTTCATCAAACCACATCGCTGAAGTGGCGCATGAACGAACGCCGATTGGCTGCACAAAAATCCTGCCAGCTGGTCTTATCATCAACTGATATCACACAACCATGGCCAATCTTTTGAAGTTTGAAATTCAAACCACTGATCATGAAGTAGATAGGGAGGGAGGGGGGGGGTCATACCCCAATATGCGAGATGGGTGTACGTCGGTCGGTCCGGTCAAACTTTGTCACTTGGTCGAAGCACGGCGGAAGGGGGAGGGGGGGTTGGGCTGGGGGGCCGAACTCGCTCCGGCGTCGAACTCGACTCCGCGCCACATCGATGCCCCATCGATGTGGATCGGGGTGCCGAGGCCGCTGTGATGGGGTCATCCCGGGACCCCGGGTCAACACTGGTTCTACGTATCCACAAGGCTCCACTCAGTCAATGGGGCAACCTTGCCATGATGCGACTTGAAGATAAGCTCTTCAAGTATGCGGTCAAGGAGTGGATTGTGCAACAACTGTACCTCGAGTGGCAGTCCATGCCATGGAAGGCTTTCTGTGCGATTATGCATAAGAGGTGCACCTAGCGTGAGGAGGCACAGCGTGCTTTCCACAAAATCAAGGACTTCAGGCAATTGGGC
The DNA here is from genome assembly GCA_023375785.1 of Penium margaritaceum. NCBI lineage: Eukaryota > Viridiplantae > Streptophyta > Zygnematophyceae > Desmidiales > Peniaceae > Penium > Penium margaritaceum. Next base: position 788 of record SZWC01037315.1, read on the forward strand.
GGCTTGCTCAAAGCCTACTTGAGCGAGTTCACCACACTTGTGGAGGAAGCCGAAAGCTTCACCGAGGGCGATGGAACTCCGACCTTCAAGTACCCGAAGTGCATGCTCTTGGAGTACTTGCATGACGGTCTGGCCAGCGAGAAGGTGAAGGACAAGACCACCACAATGGCAACCAGCCAAGCTTGGACAAGCTAGAGGGTGTTGCGGGATAACATGAGTGAGGTGTATTTGGCAAACCCAAAGCATTACTTGGACACACGGCCAAACGCGTGTGCACAATAAAAACAACATTTCCGTGGATGCGGCGGGGGCTGGAGGAGCAGCTGGGCAGCGGGGCAGGGCCAAGGACAAGCAGCCTGTAAACCCTCCAGTCAAGAAGACTAGCGGGTACAAGATCCCAAACCACAAGCGCAGCCGCGACAATAACGAGCTGTAGGCAGCGGGTGAGCGTCGCAACACAGCGTTTTGCGACAGACTCTGCCAAAACTGTATGTACTCGGGTTACTTTAGGGCTCAGTGCCTGAGGCTGCTGGTGGTGGATAAGAGCCTGTGGCATTGGTCGCAGCAGCAGCACCTCACGGTGAGGGTGTAGCAGGAGGCCGCGGACAGGGCCGTAGACAGGGTCGCGGATGGGGCAGTGGGCCCGGCCGTGGTAACGGACAAGGCCGTGGGGCGGGTTTCCCCCATCCCTAAGTGACGTTAGTGGGGACCACTCAGGGGTAGAACTGGGTCATGAGTGTGGGTTCATGTTTTCAGATGAGGATGTTAAACCATTTGAGTTTTTTACGAGTTCAAATTTCTTCGTTGTTTTCTTCCCTCTCATTGAACCTCATTATGCACTTGTTGATTGACATTTCCCACTAAATCTTGCATCACCGGACAAGATGCATGACCGAACCTGCTTAGTGGTGGCGACACCGACCACTGTGCAAGAATTGTGTAACACAATGATTGAAACAAACGCCCTCAAAGCGATGAGTTCAATCACGTTCGCGGTACCTTTAGTTGACGATTTTGACCTAGTAGAATTTAAGGACTAGAAGGTGCTAGCAGAATTCACACGTGCCCACAAGATGTGGACTAGAGTAGATGAATCATGGGAGCTGCGTCGTCCGCCATCCAAATTCCGTGTTTATCACAAACTCGGCTTGCCATCATCAAGCCTATTCACTTGGAGGAGTGGAGGCAACATGACTATGCAATTCAAATGACACCTAGCTAGTGCTCCCGTGAACGTACTTGCTTACACTAGAGGAGAAGACTCTTTTGTTAGCCTTGGTTTTACCCAACAGGTTGGCCTGAAGTACGAGCCATCGAATGGCGTAGTTGTTGTCGGTGACAACCGTACGGTACCTGTGATCGGTACTTGTAAAGCAAAAACGTTTATTCAAGGGTGAACACAGAGTGTCACGTTGAAGGTACTCAACCTTCTTGACCCGTTTGACGTGGTGCTAGGCGTTCCCTGGCTCTAAGAAAACAAGACTCTAATGTGCTTTGAATCAAATAGTTTGATCCTTCGAAAAGGAATGCGTCGCTTTACGTTGATTCCGAGTTCGGAATTATCACCGACCCGACTCAAAGTCCATGCCAGCTTGTATGCGATGCAGGTCAAGAGACTTATTCGACAAGTTTGTCGATACTTCTTGGCTCAACTGCAGAAAGTGGAGGACGACGTGAAGAAAGACACGCCACAAGAGATAAAATCCCTATTGGCAGAGTTCTTGGATGTATTCCAAGACCCACCGGCTGGGCTTCCACCAGAAAGACACATGGGCCACACGATTCCGCTGCAACTTGAGGCGACTCCTCCGTTCAGACCCATGTATCACCTTAGTCAAGGAGAATGGTGAGATGCCAAATGCCAAATCAAAGAGTACCTTGCAAAAGGATGGATCGAGTAAAGTAGCTCGCCGTAAGGTGCGCCGATCCTTTTTGTGAACAAAAAGGACGGTGGTTTACGCATATGCGTGGATTGCTGACGTTAAACAAGCTGACGGTGAAAAATCAATTCCCCTTACAATGGATTGAGGACCTTTTTGACCAACTCCAATGGGCAAAAGAATTTTCATCTCTGGATTTGTCCCAAGGGTACCATCAAATCCGCATCACGGAAGATGTTCCCAAAACTACGTTTCGAACACACATGGGACACTATCACTTCCCAGTGTTATGCTTTGGGCTAACGAACGCCCCGGCAACCTTCCAAAGAGAAATGAACCGAACGTTCACCAAGCAACTCGGTCAGTTTGTCTTGGTTTACATGGACAACATCCTGGTTTTCTCCAAGTCAATAGAAGAGCACATAGAACATCTGCGCGAAGTCCTCGCAATCCTTCGGGAACATAAGTTCTATGCAAAAATGAGCAAGTGCAAGTTTACACAAGATGAGCTCGAATACCTTGGACACATCGTCGGCAAGGACGGCATCCGTGTCGACCCACGAAAGGTCCAAGCCGTTGTAGACAGGCCACGCCCGGAAAATGTTGGGCAGATTTGGTCTTTCCTTGGCCTTGCAAACTACTTTCGACGGTTTATGCAAGGGTATTCGACCCTGGTAGCATCGCTAATCAGGCTCACGTAAGAACACTGAAGTGCACTGGAAATGGACATTTGATTGCAAGAACGCGTCCCTCAAAGTCAAAGAGCTTCTATCCACAGCGCCCGTCCTAGCTCTTCCAGATCCATTGCAACCATGGGAGGTTCAATGTGATGCGTTGGTAGTAGGACTCGGAGCCGTCCTCATGCACAACGGTCACCCAGTTGCGTATGAGAGCTGGAAGATCATCCCCGCGGAAACGCGGTACACGACTGGGGATCAAGAGTTCCTTGCGGTAGTACATGCTTTCAAAATGTGGCGTTGCTACCTTGAGGGTGCTGAACGGGGTGTGACGGTCGTGACCGACCATAATCCATTGGTGTTTTTCCAAATGCAACCGAACCTGTCAAGACAACAGGCGCGTTGGAGCGAATATCTGAGTCGATTTTTGTTCACATGGGAATATCGGTCAGGACGCATCAATGTGGCCGATCCACTATGCCAACAGCCAGTGGAAATAAAAGCAACCACCGAGGTCGGTGGGTGTTGTATGGCCATTGCAACAGCAACAATACAATCACGAGATCCCCCTGCACCTCTGCAGCAACCACCACGAGAGATTATCCATTACAATGGGTTTGTAAACAGGATCAAGATGGGATATTATGTGGATTGTTGGTTTCAAGACTCTTGAAATTTGGACAAGTACGGCTTGGTGGAGGCCGCAGGAATCTACTAGCACGGAGAACAAGTTGTGCCAAACACGGGAGACCTTCGAGCAAAGGTAATCTCTCAGTTCCACGACCCGCCGGTCGAAGGTCATGTGGGACCTCGAAAGACCGGACAGGCACTCTCAGACCACTATTGGTGGTCAGGATGGAGTGTCGATATCCAAAAGTGTTGCATGACATGCGACCCATGTCTTCGGAATATGGTTAGTAACAAGAAGCCTGCTGGACTCCTCCAATAACTTCCCATTCCTGGGACTCCATGGGAGTGCATCAGCATGGACATCATCACTGGTCTCTCGGAAACGGCCTGTAACCACGATGTAATACTAGTGGTTGTGGATCTTTTGACAAAAATGACACACTTCATTCCTACAACCACTGACGTGAACGTAGAGGAGACCACTCTTCTCTTCTTTGAGGGTGTCGTAAAGTACCACGGCTTGCCGTTGCGCATTATCTCCGATCGAGATAAAAAACTTGCTAGTAAGTTCTGGCAAAAGAGGCACGAGCACTTCGTTAGTGAGTCACAAATGTCGACAACGTTTCATCCTCAACCTGTCATACAAACAAAGCGCATGAACCGCACTCTAGAGCAAATTCTCCGCATGTACATGGACCCTGCCATGCATGAATGGGACGAATTCCTAGCACCGACAGAGTTTGCGGTGAATAACTGTGTGAACGAGTCTCCACAGTTCACACCGTTTTTGTTGAACAGTGGTCGGCATCCAGTGGTGCCCTCTTCATTGGTGAAGAGTGGGAGTACAGGAGGACAGGTTCCTTCTGCTCAAGCCTTTGCCGGAGGCATAAAATCCTTGTTACAGGAGGCGAAGGGTCATCTTCAAGCTACTCAGCAACGACAAAAGGCATTTGCCGACAAAAGTCGCTGTGAGGTCTCGTTTGACATCAGTGACAAAGTGTTGCTTAGCACTAGGAATCTTCGGCTGAAGTCACCATGGGCACGAAAACTTCGATCGAAGTGGATTGGGCCGTTTCCCATTGTTGCACGCATCGAGCCAGTGGCATACCGATTGCTGCTTCCGCTGAGTATGAAGATACATGACGTGTTTCATGTGAGTCTGTTGGCTTCATACACGGCTCAGGGAACTGTTCAGCCACCACCGGCAATCCTTGCTCTTGATGGCCAATATGAGGTTCTTTGCCTACTTCAGCAACGAGAGCATAGTCTCCGGTCACGGGTTTTTAGGGAATAACTTGTTCATCGGGCTGGGTGTGGACCTGAACATAACTCATGGTAGATTGAGTCTCCGTTGTCCACCGGGGTGGTCAACGAGTATTAGAGCGAGCTAGCAGCTCCCACAGATTGTCGCATGTCAGGGGGCACCACCTAAACGCAAAAAAAGTGAACAATATTCCCGTAGAGCGGCATTTATGGAATGCAACCATAGGAGGTTGGGGACGCCCAACATAGTTGTCGCGCAAATGCTCCTGCCTAAAGGGGGGAGGCCGCTAGCCGCGCTCACCGACAAGCTACAGCTTAGGTCCAAGTTCCATGCGCGTGTTCATGTTTAGTTGGTGATTGAAATCATTCAATTTTCTTGCACAATGTTGATGACTCACTGACTGAAAATCCTGTTTGTTGTTCATGATCCTAGACGGTTCATTATAAGTGGGGAGGAATGTAGCCGGAGGGCCGGTTCGGCCCTCTCTCCTTGCTGAAGCAAGGGGTCGTTGCGCACCACCCCTCGCGTCAGCGAGGGCTGGCCAGCGGCCAGCTCGCTGCCCGCCGGCCCGACGGCCGGCCAAGCGACCGGCCGGCCACCGGTCGGCCAGCCGCCAGCCACCGATTGCGGCCTCAGCCCGATCGGCAGCTAAAGGGCTACTAGGTGTTGGTTTTCGTCCATCTCTCATTGTACTCTGTTGTGTCCTCCGAGCTTCTGTACATCGGCGTGCAGATGACTGAGGACGAGACTTGACGCCTCTGGAGTGTCGCTCGGTGGAGCACACGCACGCTGAGGCCCACTCACCCGTCGGTGGAGCCTCCTCCCTCCAGCGATGCGCTCAGCTCCATCGGCAAGCCTCCTCGCTGGTCGGGCCGCCGGCGGTCACTGCCACTGCAGATACTGTTTGCATGCACCTAGCGCTTTGTCTGGCTGTGGCATTGCATCTGCAGCATCATGCGGTGCCTAGGGTCCATGTCTCATGCTGTATGGCCCTGTTTGGCATCGTTGACTGTCGTAGGCACTGCCTGGGTTTGGGCAGCCATAACTCTTTACTGCTATTTTTCTAGCTGATTCTGATCGCACGTCTGCGTTCGTAGCGGCGGTATTATGGCATGATCCAGTTTTCAGGCAAAACGGACGACGCCCGGGTTCTAGGTTGTCGGGCGTTTGGCAGGGCTCACCGAGAAAACCCTGCCTGCCAGAAAATAGGTCCTAGACTGTTTTCAGATTGGCTGGTTAGTTGAGTAACAAGTTCTACACTAGTGGGGAGGAGCTAGAACTTGGAGGGGTCTCCCATTGTTGCTTGTTTTTCATTCCTAATCATTCACTTTCAGTTTTCAGCTGCTTTCTGGTGCCAACACTGGCGCGCACATTTCTGAGTAACAAACCGAGACCTTTCAGACTTAGACTCTAGAGCAACAGACTGAGGGGGCAGCAGACTTGAGCAACGAGCGTGGAAGCATGTACGCTGCATCAACAATGCATGCTGTCCCAACCTGTTGCCTAGGTTTTCCAGCTTGGTATCAATGCTAGAGCATAGAGATAGCAACAAAAGACTCGCATCCAGGTGCCAGACAACGCCGGCGGACCCCCATACGCGCCAGTGTAGAGGAAATGCTGTCGGATTTTTTCCGGCAGCATTGACCCGCCTGGTGGCGGCGTCAGAGTTTTTCCCGCTGCCATTGGGCCAGGAGAAATGCTGCCGAAATTTTTTGGCAGCACTGACCCCCACGCGTGAGGCGAGGAGGTGAGCGGCAGGCCGCGTCCAACACCTATGGGCAACGACGCACGCTGCAACGTCACCCAGGTGCAGTGACAGGCACCAGCACGCAGCAGCAGCAGTCTGCAGCAGTGGCAGCCGCAGACAACGGCAGCAAGCAGTGGTAGCAGCAGCTAGCAGCAGTTGCGTGCAGCAGTAGCACTAAGCAGAAGCAGCAGCTCCTAACAGCCTACAGTAGCAACAGCTCGTAGCAACAGCAGCCCGCAGCATCAGTAGCCCGCAACAACACCAAGCAGCAGCAGTAGCAAGCACCAGCTAGAGCAGCGTGCAACAACAGCAGTAGGCTGCAGCAGCCACAGCAGCGAGCCGTAGTAGCAGCCAGCTGTAGCAGCAGCTGTAGCGAGTAGTTGCCAGCAGCGGCGGCTGCTACTCGCTGCCCGCAGCAAGCAAGCAGCGAGCAGCAGCCCGCTGCTGCCAGTGAGCAGCAGCTCGCTGCCAGCGAGTAGCAGCTCACTGCCAGCGAGCAGCAACTCGCTACCAGTGAGCAGTAACTCGCTGCCAACAAGCAGCAACCCGCTGCTCGCAGCTAGCAGCGGGCAGCTACCCGCTAAGACATACGAGAAAAGAGAAAGAAAAAAAATGCAAGAAAAAAATCCCCCACCCCACACGCTTTGCTGCCGCGGCTACTGTAGCTGCCCTTGCTGCTGTAGCCGCCACAGCGGCCACAACAGCCCACAGCAGCAACAGTTGCTGCTGCAACTACAGCCGCAGAAGCAGCAGCAATAGCAGCAACAGCAAAAGCAACAGCTACAACAGTAGTAACAGTAGTAGCAGCTGCTGCAACAGCAACAGCAGTACCAGGTGCACCAAAAACCGCACCAGTAGTAGCAATATCAGCACCAACAGCACCAGTAGCAGCAGCTGTAATAGCAGCTGCAGCTGCAATAGCAACAGTAGCAGCAGCAACAGCAGCTGCAGCAGCGGACCTAACAACCTCCACTGCTGACATCAGCATCCCCCTACTGACGTCACTACTGATTTCACTGCTGACGTCATCACCTCACAAAAAAAAGGGGGGCAAGGGAAGGGGGAAGCAAACCTAAGGGTGGACAGGACGTCCACCGTCCTCGACAGACGTCACTGTTGACGTCAGCACCACACAAAAAAACCGAACAACACAAAAGGACATCACACCATGGCTGGTAGCCCCACTGGGGACGGGTCCTCCTCTGTTGGGAGGACCCCCACCGTCCCTTTCTTGCAGCGGCTGAAGCAACAGCAGTAGCAGCAGCAATAACAACGACAGTAGCAGCAGCATCAGGAGCAGGAGTAGTAGCACCAGCAGTACCAACAGTAGCAGCAGCAGCAGGAGAAGCAGAAGTAGCAGAAGCAGTAGGAGCAGCAAGAGCAGCAACAGCAGCAGGAGCAACAACAGCGGCGGCAGTAGCCCTCTGGCGTCGTTGGTGGCAACCATGACCCCCTCGTTGCTCTTCAGCAACAGCTCACCGCCCTGACGCAGTAGCTTACGGCACTGAAGTCGTTGGTCTATCAGAATGCGCCCATTGCGCTGCCATCCTTCACCCCTCTAGGGCATGCCAACCCAGCTATGTCTACTCCCACGCATTACCTGGCGTAGCAGCAGACTCAGCGCCAGCAGCAGACAGTGACCTCCGTCCTTGGCCCCACACTGGGTGCCAACCGCAGGCAAAAGGACTTTGAGACGCCGCCGCCGCCGCTTCAGGCCGGCGAGCAGTCCCGGAGCTGGGAGCTCAGCTTCCGCATCTGGGCGTAGGGTGAAGGCCTATGGGTATACTACATCCTGCTGTACGATGCCACCCTGGCCGACCAGTTATATGACGCAGGTCGTACCGTCCGTGCTTTAGTCCCTGTCACCCCTCCGGCTTCCCGCCTCGCCCTCCAGCCCTTCTTAGGCGACTTCACCGCTGGCGCCACCCCAGACCCTACAGACGCGTGGCACATCCTCACTCGTCCCCATCGCCTGTCCAGCAAGGCTGAGACTAGCTGCCTACTGCGGGATTTCAACTCCTTTTACATGGGGGAGACCGAGACGGTCACCTCCTACTGGTAGCAGGCGGAGGACATCCTTCGTCGCCTCGGCGAGTCTGCCCCACCCCCTCTGGCCGCGCTCCTCACCGTCAAGCGCGGTGCCACCGACGTGTACACGGACGTCTTTGTCCACTACCCTCACGACGTTCTCTCCACCATGGTGGCCCACGGCTCCCTCATGCCATGGGCATACAAGCTCATCCTTTGGATTGAGGAAGCTCGTCTGGAGTCCCGACTCCAGCGCAAGGAGGCCGTTGCCACCCCTGCCGTCGCCGCCCCTGCCGTCGCCTCCGTGGTCGTCGCCTCCCCTGCCGCATCTACCTCATCATTGTTAGGGAAGAAGAAGCATCGGAACAAGAAAGGAAAGGGTCAACAGCAGCAGCAGCAGCAGCCGTCGTCCGGGTCCAGCGATGGCAGCTCAGTCTGCCACAACTGTGGCCAGCCCGGGCACGGATGGTACACGTGCCCTCTAACAACGGACGAGGCGCACGTCATCACCACCATGCGTCGCCAGTGCAAGCGTCATCTCGCCTCTGCCGCCGTAGCTGTCGCCGGCTCTGACACCTTGGCCTCGTCCAGTAGCTCCACCACATCGGTGACCTCGCCAGGCCCGCCGCCACCTGCGCCGCAGCCGTTGGCGCCGGCACAGTCATCCTTCTACCCAGGCTCCGGCGCTGCCACCCCGCACTCTGTCTACACTCTCAAGTTGTCCTCCCGTGAACACCAGCTGGAGCAGTTCATCGCGCTCGAGCTCGGCCTGCCTCGTCCTCCTCCCCAGGGAAGTGCGAGTTGCATCACTTCTTGCTCTTCTGTCCAACCCTGCATGACTGAGATTGAGCTACGTTCGTACCCCGTTTCCTCTTATGTCTCGTCGTCTCTCATGGTCTCCGCTACCCCTTCCCATGACAACGTTGCTTGGCTTGACTGATTGGCAGTCTTGGTTCGCGCCTCCTTCCACCGCGTCCGCGTCCCTTGCTTGTTGCCATGTGACCTTTAGCAGTCTAGCGACCTCGATCCAGGACCCTGCTGAGACCTGGATCATCGACTCCGGGGCCACGCATCACATAACGGCCTCTCGTCATGCCTTTGGTATGCCTGTAGGCAATGTCTCCGATGTCCGGACAGGCTCTGGCCAGGTGTTGCCTGTCCGTGGTGTTGGTGTCTTTCGTTTTCGTGGTCCCTCCGCTGACGGCTTTCTGACCGATGTCCTCTTTGTCCCTGGTCTTGAGCTAAGCCTACTGTCCGTCACTACTCTTGACCGCATGAGCATGGACGTTGTGCACTCGCGTGGTGTTGGCATAGTGTCGTTGCGTCCGTCTTGTCTTGTTATGCTGCACGCCACCACCCGTGGCAACCTGTGGCATGTACCTCGCAGCTCCTCCTCTCCTTTCGTCTTCTCCCCGTCGGCCGCCACAGGCCATGTGTTTGTCACCAATACACTTTCTCCTCAGCACACTCGTCTCTTGCACCGTCGCCTCTGCCACGTCCACTCTGCCGATGTAGACAGCATGCTCTGCACCCAGCCGGCCAAGGGCCTTGACCCGGATACTTTCCCCCTCCCGTGCCCCAGTAAGTGCATTGACTGCGCTAAGGAGAAGATGCAATGGTCCACGCACCCCTTGTCTTCCTCCCGTGCGTCCGCCCCTCTCGACCTTGTCCACTCGGACGTCATGGGTCCTCTCCCCACCGAGTCCGTCGACGAGCATGGTCGCTATGTCCTCACCCTCACTGATAGCTATTTTCGCTACCGCTGGGTCTTCTGCTTTCGACGGAAGAGCGATGTCGCCCACGCCATCCAGGACTGGCTTGTCCTGGCGGAGCGCGAGTGTGGCCGCTCTCTCTGCCGTTTTTGCTCCGTTCACGGTGGTGAGTACATGGGTGAGGCCACAACCTTTCTCACCTCCCGCGGCATCCGCCATGAGACGTCCGGGCCTTACATGCCCGCCCAGAACGGTGTCTCCGAACGGTGGAACCGCACCATGGCCAACGTTGTCCGCACTATGCACGTCGAGTCTGGTCTCTCCGATGGCTTCTATTTTGAAGCCATGGTTTGCATGACCTGGGTCTAGAACCGGATTTTCCACGGTCCCCTTCCTCCCCAGTCCACGCCACACCAACATTGGTGCGGTCAACGCAAAAACCTCCGCCCGGCTCGCGTCTGGGGCTGCGTGGCCATTGTGTGGATGCCCGCCCCACAGCAGGGCGGCAAGCTCGCCCCTCGCGGACGTCCCTGCACCTTCCTCGGTGTCTCTTGTCAGTTCAAGGCCTAGCGCTTCTGAGATCCCTCCCGGCACTGTATCGTTGAGTCCCGGGGTGCCCTCTTCTTCGAGGACCTTTTTCCTTGCGACCTCATTCGCTCCGGCTCGTCTGTGTCCATCCCGTCGCATGGGGGAGTGGTGAGTCCGTCCTCCATCCTGCCGCTTCCGGGTGACACATCCCTCAGTCCCTCTGAGCCAGCAGCCCCAGTCGCGGCCGCTGGTCCATCCGAGCCGGCAGCCCCAGTCGCATCTACTGGTCCCTCCGGGCCAGCAGTCCCAGTCGCGTCAACTTGTCCCTCTGAGCGAGCAGCCCCAATTGTGTCCACTGGTCCCTCCCGGCCAGTAGCCCCAGTCGCGTCCGCTGATCCCTCCAGTTCGGCAGCCCCAGTCGAGTCCGCTGGTTCCTCCGGGCCGGCAACCCCAGTCGCGTCCGCTGATCCCTTGGGGCCGGCAGTTCTAGTCCCGTCCGCTAGTTCCTCCAGGCCGGCAACCCCAGCCGCGTCCGCTGGTCCCTCCGAGCCAGCAGCCCCAGTTGTATCCGCTGGTCCCTCCAAGCCAGCAACCCCAGTCGCGTCTGCAGGTCCCTCCGGACTAGCAGTCCCAGTCGCGTGTGCAGGTCCTTCCAGACCGGCAGCCCCAGTTGCGTCCGCTGGCTCCTCCAAGCCAGCAGCTCCAGTCGCTCTAGTCGGGCCAGGAGCCCTGGTTACATCCGCGGACCCCTCCGGGCCAGCAACCCCATTGGCCTCCATTGTCCCGGCAGACTCAGTGCCATCGCCTGCCCTGCCACGCTACACGCGTGGCGCAGGCGGCAACCTCCGACCCAGACCGTCGGTGAGCACACAGACCGTCGCACCGCGCTCCGCGGAGCCTCGACCCCCCGTGGCTCCACGTGTCTCCTCCACTCCCATGGTCATGAGTGGGGATCCTGGCACCAAGGCCCTCGACTTGACTGCCTCAACCATCATTGCAGACCTTCACCCGGGCTCCGCACTGGGCTATGCCATGCTTCTTTCATCATGAGCATCGGCACGTTGTCCTGGCTGCACTCGTGCGCATCCCACCTGGGGCTCGAGATGCACACGTTCTCTCCGTCCGCTCCACAGCACACCCGGAGGACCCAGACACCCTACGCGAGGCACGAGCCTCTCCTGAGGCCACACACTAGGACGCTGCCTGCACCGATGAGCTCACCGCTATCCGATAGCACCACGTGTACGACCTCGTCGACCTTCCTCCAGGCGGGAAGGCCATCGGCGCCAAGTGGGTCTTTCGGCGCAAGTGGAAGCCCGACGTGTCCTTGGACAAGTACAAGGCCCGCCTTACAACCAAGGGGTTCGCCTAGATTCCTGCGGTCGATTATGACCAGATGTTTGCCCCAGTTGGCCGGTTCTCCACTAGCCGGGCATTGTTCAGCCTGGTCGCCCAGCATGGGTGGGAGTTGCATCAGATGGATGTGAGCAACGCTTTTCTCCATGGTTCACTGGAGGGTGAGGAGCTCTACATGTTGCAGCCCCGACGTTTTGACGATGGCACTAGGAGAGTCTGGCGACTGCGCAAGGCCCTCTATAGCCTGAAGCAGTCACCTCGGTGCTGGAACTAGGAAATCAGCAGCATGCTCCTTCGTGGCGGGCTCCAACGCAGCACCGTTGACCCCGCACTCTTTGTCCATCCGCGAGGCCAGACTTTCGCCGCTATTCTGGTTTACATCGACGGTCTGCTCCTTGCGTCGCCAGACACGGCTGCCATCCAGCGTGTCAAGGACTTGCTGCACGCTGCCTACCAGATGAAGGACCTCGGATCTGCCAGAGTCTTCCTGGGCATGGAGCTCGAGCATGATCGCTCCCAGGACATCCTGCACATCCACCACGCCGCATATGTGCAGACACTGTCCACCCGCTTTGCGAAGGACCTACCACTCGTGCCAAGCGCATCCTCACCCATGTCGCCCGATGGCCACGTAAAGCTGAAGAGTCCTGACCTAGCCGTTGTGGGAGAGCCAGTTGACGTGACCACTTACCTGCGAGTCATCGGGTCACTGATGTTCCTGGCGACAACGACGCGCCCACACATCGCGTTCGTCGTCAACCTCCTAGCCCAGTTCTCTCAGGAGCCATGTCACCTCCACTATGAGACTGCGATCCGAGTATTGCGCTATGTCGTCTCGACTCCTCGTCGAGGTCTCATGTTCCGCCGTCAGCCGTCTGTTGTCGCGGTGGGCTATACCGATAGTAACTGGGCTGGCAGTCCGAACGGTAAGAGCCGCAAAGGCTGGATCTTTCTGATTGGCGGCACAGCTGTGTCCTAGCGCAATGGCAAGCAGGGGTGCGTTGCACGCAGCACTGCTGAGGCTGAGTACGTTGCTCTTGGCTCAGGCAAGTGTGAGAGTGTGTGGTTACGTCGTCTATTGTCCAAGTTGCGTCAGTCCGTTGCATCCATCACGTTGCACTATGACAATGAGAGTGCCATGGCCATCGCCGACAATGACGGCGTGCATCACACGCACAAAGCACATCAACGTTGAGTATCACTATGTGGGTTCGTTGTTGCATGACGGCAGCATCAGCATCGTGTGGGTTGAGACAGCACCGCAGTTGGCTGACTTCTTGACCAAGGCACTGAAGCATGTCTCGTTCAAAAAGGCTATGAGTTCAGTCGGCATGCGTCCGTGAGTGACTCTCTTTGTCCCTGAATGCGTTTTTGTTTGGCTTGGGGGAGTTTGGTCATTGACTGTGTCTCTGCCCGCACATGTGCACTATGCCTCTGAGTCATAGGGGAGTGTTGGTTTTCGTGCATCTCTCATTCTACTCTTTTGTGTCCTCCCGGGTTGTGTACATCGGCGTGCAGATGATTGACGCAGAGACTTGACGCCGCTGGAGTGTCATTTGGTGGAGCTGACGCACGCTCAGGCCCACTCACCCGTCGCTGGAGCCTCCTCCCTCTGGCGATGCGCTCAGCTTCATCAGCAGGCCTCCTCAATGGTCGGGCCGCCGACGGTCACTACTACTGCAGTTGCTGTCTGCATGCACCTAGCGCTTTGTCTGCCTGTGGCATTGCATCTGCAGCATCATGCGGTGCCTAGGGTCCATGTCTCCTACTGTATGGCCCTGTTTGGCATCGTTGAGTGTCGTAGGCACTGCCTGGGTTCGGGCAGCCACAACTCTTTAGTGTTGTTTTTTTAGCTGATTCTGACCGCAGGACTGCGTTTGCAGCGGCGGCATTATGCTATGGTCTAGTTTTCAGGCAAAACGGACGACGCCAGGGTTTTGGGCTGTCGGGCGTCTGGCAGGGCTCACCGAGAAAACCCTGCCTGCCAGAAAATAGGTCTTAGACTATTCTCTGATTGGCTGGTTAGCTGAGAAACAAGTTCTACACTAGTGGGGGGGAGCTAGAACTTTGAGGGGTCTCCCATTGTTGCTTATTCTTCATTCCTAATGTGTCACTTTCAGTTTTCAGTTGCTTTCTGGCGCTAACACTGGCGCGCACGTTTTTCAGTAACAAACCCAAAGCTTCCAGACTCTAGAGCAGCAGACTTGAGCAACGAGCGTGGAAGCCCGCACGCTGCATCAACAACGCATGCTGCCTAGGTTTTCCAGCTCGAGGGCCTCGAGGGTGAGGCCTCGTGGCCTCGTGCCCTCCCCCCCCCCCCCCCCCCCCCC
>SZWC01037319.1:0-14937 GCA_023375785.1 Penium margaritaceum
AATCTCCCCATGCTAGTGTCAAGAACCATTGAAAGAAGGGATTTTTTATACAAGCGAGGGGTGCCGCATGCCATTCGTCATCAACACATGGCATGCGGCTTTGCCCGACATTTTCCCCGTTTTCTTTGTTCCTAGAGTGGCAGTAGTGGCGGCCGATGGGTAGCTAGGTTATCTTTCACTGGAAGACGAGTGAATAAGATTTTTGTTTCTACTATTTGGGTATATGTGATATAACCCCAAAGAGAAAGTATGATAGTATCATATGTAATAATGGATAAAGGAATCGTAATCTAAGAATTTAAAAACCTTGAACCAACTTCAACAATCCTATAACATAAAGAAAGGGAAAAAAATGTCTTAAATTACATTTACTATCAAAATATGACTCAAAATTCTTTTATTCATAATGATTTTATTTCTTCTTCGATTCTTTCCCAACCGAAGCAAGCTGGACTTCATCTCCAAACAATCCTTGAACAAATTGATAAGTGCTTAAAAAATTACTTGTTAGATAGAATTAGATTGTAGATATCATCCAATAAATCAGTGATTCTACATATTTTAAGACAACATATTGATGCTAAGTTTCCTTGCGAACCAATAGAAAGAGCATTACACGATTTCTCAAGACATGAACAAAGGTACACAAGTATACAATCGTGATAAAAGAAGCTTTTTTTAATCCTCGTTAAAATTATTTTTTATCTATTTTCAGGATGAATTCATCTACCAAGAAAAAGTGACATCATGCTACCACACTTGGAAAACATATCAAGGGCATCTTTCTCCATGGAAATGTAAACAAGTGCATATTAGCACGACATGTCATGTAACGTCAATGCATGATGTGGATATGAATAAAAATGCTTTAAATCCCTCAATTAATGGGTTTATGATAGTTCAATCCAATGTTTGAAAGTAAATGCATGATTCAAGACTCCTAATACGTTTAAAAAAAGAATAGAACCAACCCAGGTGCCATAAGGCTCGGCATTGGCATCCAAAAGCATGGGACCAGAAACCAAGGAATTCCATGAATGAATAATTTCTTCAACCAATTGAGGGCTCCAAAATGGAAAGATGTAGCAAGCGTCATCTTCAGCTTCTTCAAAAAGAAACTTTTAATGTTCCAAGTGCCAAAACATGAAATTCCCACTTACGTAGTTGCGACGGCTGTAATAGCTAGTGTTGTAACTACCATAATCAAAGATAAGGTACAACAATATAATCCACAACAATTACACTCCAAACATGAAGTGTTTCAATATGTTGTGTTGAAAATTTGAAAGTTAAAACAGTGGCCCATGCAGCACTGGCACCTATAACCTTTTAAAACAAAGTACTCACTATTGCGACACAAACTCTTAACTTGAACATTTTCCACTTTCAATTCGAATGGTAAAGTTACGGTGTTGGCATTTGTAAGATTGTTTATCATGAAATCTAGACAATAATGTTTAAGATTTATGTGAAAGTTTCTTTCCATCATAAGCCATGCTACATTTGACATTAACCGTACAAGAAAACCTAATTGATTTAGGTTGAGATCACCCCCAAATTTGAGGTCCCATACAAGGGGGTTAGAAAGCAATCTTGTGCCTTTTCTTCTCACAAATTTGATTGCTTCATGAGGGGCGAGAGTAAAGTTATGCTTTTAGTTATAGTGCATCTGATGCCGATAACTTCTTACATGCCATTTCTTCGTGTAATAACTCATTCACAGTTTGCATTTTGAGCAAAGCCTAAGGGGTCTGAACCCTATATTGGCCAAGCTTTGTACATTTGTGGTAGAACGTGTTGCAGAAGTCCGTATCTTGACTTACACTTGCAGCTTGTAGTTCATCAGTTTGATGGCAAAACTTGTGGTTCAAGGTCTTCTACCACTCATACTTAAAGATTGGGGGATGCATTTGCTTCATTCCCTTCGCCCGAACTCATTGCCTTGGTATTCCTCTCGTCCTTTTAACATCAATACACAATTTTTGGCCTTCCTACCCGTGAGCATTTGGCCATGCATCCAAGAAATGTTTCGGGTTCACGAAATACAGTTCACTGATGTAGTCACACCCTCTAGATTCTCCTGGCTCATCTTGTTGCTCTTATGGTGATGTTGTCCTTCATCTTCTTCTTGACAAAACAATCAAGCATGTACTGAATTGACATTTACTTCCAATATCATTGCTCTTGAAGAATCTTTTGAATGCTTCATGAGGATGATGAACTTACTAAGATACGACTCTAGCAAATTGCCCAACTGCATGAAGTCCTTAGGTTCTTGAAGGCTAGATTTGCCTCCTTCCAATGGTTTCATTTACTTTGCATGATGGCACTTAAGGCATTCTACAAAATTCTCTACCACTTGAGGTGACGTCGCTTTGTGATTCAATCCTTCACCATGGACTTGGTGAGCTTGTTCTCAAGTTGTGTTATGCTAAGGCCATCCCACTGACTGAGTGAAACTTTGTGGACACCATAGAAGTACCTCAGGCAATTTAGCAAGCAATTCAGCTTCACATTCTTCCAAAAAATTGCCACACTTAGGAGGATGGACGTGTTAATGGCTAGCCTTGAGGTCCTTGCTGTTGATATTTGTAGGGTGAAGAAAGGGATGTGTTCCTTGCTCCTGGGACCGTTTTGCTTGGAGAGCATCCACAAAAAGAGTAGAAAAATGGAATTGGGAGAATTCTAGGACTAAATGATTGTAATTGATCACAACTATAGTGCAAAAGATAGTACAGCAAACACACCTCAGCTAGAGACTAACTTTGGACTCTCACGCCTAGACACAGCTCCTAGCCCACAGGTGGGCAACGCCTAGCAAGATAACTCTAGCAAAGTAGCTTGAGTCTGAGGCTTAGTCTGGCCACCTCTTCTAGGTAGTCCAGCCTTTAGGTAGTCAAGTGCGTCCTCCTACTCAGGATGGAAAACATCTGCCAAGCTTACTGGGGTCCTGAGAAGAAGGTCTGCAAAGTCTTTACCTCAGGTGATGTTGGGGAGCGGTGGAGGATGCTGTGGTACACTACAGGCGGAAATCTTGGTGATGACTGAGTTGTTCGATGAAGACTGGCCACCTTTTATACCAGGCGACTGGCATGTTGACAACTGACCAGGCTAATGGAAGCTTTTGCCTATAAGTGGGAGCATTCTTAGCCTATGAATCTTCTTCAAAGCAGTAGCCCCTATAGTAGCTCTTGTTGTTGATTTGGGCATGGCTGTGCTCATGTAAAGCGGTCCCCACTTCTGACTTAGCATGTGGCTGATGACTTGTGCATGCATGTTGTGACGTACTGCTATGTCTTGCATGCATGCGTTGATGCAGAGCGGTCCCCACTATGGGCCTTGCATGTTGTTGCAGAGTCCGGCTAATGCACCAGCCCATGCAGGGCGGTCCACACTTCCTAGTCAGGTGTAGCCCCACCTTGACTGGACCTAGCCATGAACCTAGCAGTGCGTAGTTGCACTGCACAACTGTTGAGTGCTTTAAATCTGCAGGCATGCACAACCCTGCTGTCGTGTAGCACACAAAGTTTTATAGCTCTACGGTCCATTCCCCCCCCCATTGACCTAGATGCCATGGTTAAATCTGGTTTGTACAGGCATAGAATATCTCCACAACTCAACCAAGGAATTTTTCAAAGAACATTCCCTAACTTTTATTAGGCTCCTCCGATTTTGAAACCGACATGCCAACTTGTCCGCAAAATGGGCGCACTTATCGTCACCTCTAACACTCCCCCTCAATTGGTGCTCTCAAGAGTTTTAATAGTTGTCGATGAAAAATTTGTGACGTCGGGTGTTTCCTTGAGGGTTTTTATCTCAGAAGAAATTTTTGTTGCTTCATCGGTGTCAAGAAAACTTAGAAGAGGCATTTCCTTGCTCTCGGGCTCTAGCTTGCTCTTAACTACAACAACCAGGGCTCCCTCTGGTTTTTCTTTGGCTTTAAGAGGTTGTTGCTTGGCCGTTTCTGTTATTTCCACTATGAAAGAAAAACTTGGTGGCATCTCAGGTCAAATCGGGCAATTTTCGGTGACTTCAACTGTAAGAAAATGCTTAGAGGCATTTTTTACGCATGCTGCTTCATGAAGGGGCGCTCTAGTTGACTTGCCCTTTGCTTACAAGCTTCCCTGTTGCTTTTTTGTGGGTAAAGAAGTCGTTGGGGGAGAAGAAAAAAATATAATCCTCTCCCCCTCATGTCCAGCGGCTGTTGCAAAAGGTATGAATGGTAGTTGTAGTATTGCTGATGCCATTTTTTCCCTCAAGCATGCAAAGTCATCGTCCCATAGGTTCACTCAAAACCTACGCAATCTTGGCTGCCGTAATTGCATTTTGGGTCATACTAGTTGATCGTCACACGCTTGTAGTCATCACCACTGCTGCTAAGTTGCTTGTTGGGCGAGTTGCAAAACTCCCCTCTTGTTCATCCTTTTCCTTCTGACCGCTTTGTCTTTTTCCTGGCTCCCTCGCCAAGTTCTATCTAGTAGTGGAGGGAGGCTCGCTCGGGAGCTTGTGTACGAGGTGAAAGTTTGCTTGCCACTCAATTTGCGAGCGAGCTAGAAAGCAAACTTGCTCCTTTTTTTTCTCGCTCGCTCGCTTACTCACTCGCTTTCTCGCTCTTAGTACCTCCTACGATAGCAACAAGCTTCCCTGCCATGCCTGCCATTGCGACAAGCCTACCTCTTGCTGCCTCACCTGCCCCTCTCACAACTCCCCCCCCCTTGCTTTCACCGCACCTCCACCGCCGCGCGGCCTTGCTCCACTCGCTTGTTGCGACCGCTGCTCCCCTTGCACCCCCTTCTGAGAAAAAAATCTCTCACGACACCTTTTTTGCTTCGTTTTCCCCATCCACACTACCGCATTTTTATGTTTCTTTGCAGACTCAACCACCTCTTTGGAGGAACGGTTTTCCAAAAATGTTAGAGACTGAAGTACGTCTCCTAGGGAAGTACGGGACTAAAGTGGGTGGTTGATGCTGCTGATTGTTTGGGAGTCAAAAGGATTTTTTGTAGCATGATGCTCAGGGAAGAAAGGTTTGAATTGTTTGCATGTCGCGCACTACTGAGCGTGACAGAGTCTGTCGGCAATGAAAGGACTCGAACTGCTACTTGGGTATTTTGTGCTACAGGTCAGTTTTCTTCATGGCTTTGGATCTCTTTTGCATGCTCCACAAATTCTTTCCCTTGCACCATGAGGCAAGAACCTCCATTTTTCCGTGTGCAAAGATTGTCGATGGCATTGGCACGCGTGTTTGACTGTCACTTTTCTCCCAAGTTGTCCTTGTTTGAGGGATACTAAAACTGGGCATTATGCGAAAGTCCACAGTGCTCCATTCACCTGTAAAAATGTCCTTCGGGACACTTTTTTTTCAAAAATTCTACTACTTGTGCAGTTCCGGGGGCGTGCTCGAGGACAATCGTGTGGTCAATTTCATTTGAGCGAATCCAGTGGCCGCGGATGTCAATGTGCTTTGTCTGCCCATGAAATTGAGTCAAGTTTACAAGTTCGATAGACGATTTGTTGTTGACGAATACTTTGGTTGGGTCGTGTTACGGGAAATTGATATCGTCAAGGAGGTTCCTGTAGTAGGTAACCTCTTGAGCTACTGATGTCGCCGTGACATATACAGCTTCAACTGAGCTAAGTGTGATGATTTTTTGCCTCTTGCTCGACCACAAGACTGAAGTTCTAGCCAGAAGACAAACAAATCATGTGTTTCTTTGACGGTCTTCTTCCGTATCGCCAAAATCTACATCCATGTAGTAGCTCAGCTCCAAGTTGCTTGACGTGCCATAGACCAACCATGTGTCTGAGGTAGTCAAGAAGAACCCAAGGGCATGGTCCAGCTCCTTGCAAGCTCTTTCACTGCAAGTCTCATTCCCACTTGCCGTATTGCTAACTGCTAACGGCAAGTCAGGTTGTGTGCAGCTTATAGCGTGCATGAGGGAACCGACTCTTTGTGATAGTTAGTGTCATTTCTCCCCCTTGGTCCCTGATGAATCATCTGCTGTTGCATTAGGGAAGTCGAAATGTGACGATCTGGGATTTCGAATCGTTCAAAGACTTTGGTTGCGTAAGACGGATGTGACAACTAGAGCGTGCGTGATGCACGATCGCGTTTGATGTTCATGCCGAGGTAATACTCAGAGCTCGGCATCAATGTCACATTGACCTCTTTCGTCATTGCACAAGCAATTGCGTGGATGAAGTCGGGCAATGGTCTGATGATCAAGATGCCGTCGACGTAGACGAGGACGTAGAAGTGTGGACGTTTGTTCTTAGGTGGTTGATGGAGGAACAAACATTTGTCGTAGGCTGATGGATGAAATTCCTATGACTCGAGGAGGCTTTGCAGCTTGATAAGATAGGGCTCTGTTTCAACCCATACAGACTCTTGACAAGCTTGCATACTCTTTTGTTGTTGTCATCATACCCTTTTGACTGCTTCATGTAGACGGTGGTGTCCATTTCTCCATGCAAAAAGGCATTCTTGACATCAAGCTACTGCACCTCGTAGTCTTTAATTGCTGTAATGGCAAGCATGATGCGCGCTGTGTTACAATGGCTAACAGGTGCGTAGGTTTTGAAGAAATCCCTGCCTACCACCTGCGAGAATCCCTTTCCAACGAGGCACACCTTGAATTTGTATATGTTGCCATCTGCCTTTGTCTTCACCTTGAACACCCACTTCACACCAACTAGCCTTGAGCCCGATGGAAGCTCTGTTAGCTCCCACGTTCCCTGCTCCATGAGGTTGTTGTATTCTACATCTAGCGCTCCTTTTGATTCTGCTACAAACTCGCTTTTTGGTGCTTCCTTTAGTGACTTTGGCTTGAGCTGTAGTGCAAGTGAGGCCTTGGAAAGAAGAGCTATGATATGCATTGTTGTAAATTAGGCATGTACTTCATTGTTCATAGCATACACCATGCATGCTATAATTGCCATGTCGCATTATGTTCCATCCTCCTTATGTTGTTCTTCCATCTACTCCTATAGGAGGAGAGGGAAGTTCCAACGTTTGATTGTGCCATCGTGCTTCTTCAGCCACGTCCCCTTTGCACCATCTTGCATCGTCACAGGATGGCGTTCGCCATGGCCTACTTCAACCGTCTCCTGATCAGTGGCGATGCATTCGTTGTGGTTAGCCGTGAGGGGCACACTCGTGCTCAGCGCCTCTTCACTTGCCTCATCCAGATCCGTCTTGGTGAGTAGATCATAGTGTGCTGCATTGTCTTGCATTGTCTCCACAAATGAGTCGTAGAATGACTCAAGGAGGTCTGGTGCGGTTGAGCGCTTAGCTTCCCACCCTTGACATGTCAGATGCTCGAAGAAAACAGCATTATGATTGATGACAATACGTTGGGTGTTGATGTCATAGAACTCCCAACCTTTCATGTTGGGCCTTTGTGCGACAAACATGCCCCATGCTGCTTTATCTGCAAGCTTTTTGTGATGTTGTTTTGGGACGTGGAGAAGCGCCATGTAGCCAAATTCTGAAGCATGGTGATGTCCGGCTTGCAGTCATGCCATGCTTCAAATGTAGTCATGCTTGGTAAGGTTGTGTGCGGCACACAATTGTGCACCAAAACTACTTGCCTGAAAGCATACGACCATCAGGAGTTGTCTAGCTACGTAACTAACAGCATGGATTTTAATGTCTCCTAAATAGTGTGATTTCCCATTTCTGTGACACTATTCTGCTACGGGGTATATGGTGTAGAGAATTTGCTGCACAATGCCCATGTGCTCAAGCTGCAACATGAATTCTGTGCTGGTGTACTAACTAGCATTGTCGGAGCGTAGGACTTGCAGCTTCTTGTTATTTTACCTCTCCGCCATTGCTAACAATTTGAAGAAGTAGGTCGGCACTTCATCTCTGGTTTGGAGAGGGTAGCATCATCCACAAAAATAAGGACGTAACGGTGTTCACCATAGACTGTTGCTGAGTGAAGCGGTCCGCGGATGTCAGCGTGAACCAATCTTAGCTTTTGGCTGATGTCGCACTTGGTTGTAGGAGGGAACATTTGTCGTGGCAACTTGGCACGAGCGCAGTCCTCACAAGGGTTGGTTCTTCCTTGGCCACTTTTCTTGATGTCGAGGTAATTGACATGGCCCTTCTTCACCATCGACTCCATCAATTGATTGCAGATGTGGCCAAGCCTCTTGTGCCAAACTATAGCATCTACACCTGCAAGTTAGTGCAGACTTGCTGCTGCAAATGGGGTATCCATCTCATCTTGAGTTGGTGCATTGAAGTCCAGCTCAATCATGCCATGAGGAAGGATTTGACCTTCTACAAAGGTTTTTCCTTCATGGCTTTTCATCGTGGTATGCTTGTCGTTAGTGATGATGTGGGCTCCTCTCTTCATGAGTTGGCGGAGGGAGAGGAGATTAACAGCAATGTCAGGTTTGTATAGAGCGTTGCCAAAATTGACCTGTGCTCCATCATACCCTGTCATGGACATCATGCCCTTGTAGAGCACGGACACCTGCTTGTTGTTGGTGACTGTCATATAGCTCCAATCTAAAGGCTTGTAGTTAGGGAGTCACGATTTGTGGTACGTTATGTGCAAGGTACACCCGCTGTTCAGATACAAAACATACCATGAGCAAACCAGCCTGTCGCTCTAACAATAAAACAGCCAGAACACACATGTAGTGTAGTCAAACTACTACTTCTTGTTTTCCTCATTCCCCTTCTTGTCGGACTCCTGACTACCCTGTTTACTCTTTTCTCCTCCACTCTCCTTCTTCTCTCCCCCTCGCTTCTTTCCCTTGAAATTGCTCAGCATCCTCCTTTTCTTCATTGCGCAACCCTTTGAAGTAGTCTTTCTTCACGTGCCCTCTCTTCTTGCAATAATGGCACATGCTATCTAGACGTGATCAAGTCAGCTGGTGAATGGCATTGCGTGCAATTGCCTTTAGGAGAAAGTGCGTTGACTCATGGGAGTATGCTGACTTCATTACTACACCGCAGTTTTAGAGGGAGTGAGACGTGCTCTTCTTATCTCCATTTTGGTAAATTGAAATATTTGAAATGCAAGCTTTTTTGCTTGTAATTTTGCAGTCTCTCCGTTTTGTCAATAGCATCTTACAGACGTATGCCTCTCTCAATTCAGCTTCAGGCTTATATTTAAGAACTTTCATCACGCCATCCCAGTCTTCAGTGAGGCCGTTGAGTAGGAAGGTTACTAAGATTGGCTCATAAATGGGTGCATCTGTGATGGCAAGTTGGTCGCGGAGTGACTTTGCCTTGTTTGCGTAGCTCTCAATGTCATTGAAGTTCTTGAGGCTAATGTGGAGTCGCCTCACATGTAAATCTGTAGTAGATAAGACCATACATGATTGGCTAGCTCAACTTTTGCCTCGTACATGCGAATGGCTTGCTGATTGCGAGAGCTTAGCTGGTTGTCAAGCACCATGTATGCAGCTTGCGTGACGTAGTTGAACTCCAACACGACGTGTGGTGGAGGTCTTGAGGGAGGAGGAACGTAATTGACTGTGTAAAACTCTAGATGCTATGAATCTGGGCCACTTGTTTGAACTTGTGGGCCTAGTGCGAGAAGTTCTCGCCATCAAACCTGTTGATCTTGATCTTGTGCACATGTAAAAAGGCTGTAACTGTTGGCACAATGCCTTCTAACCCTTGGTACCCAACTCCTTGTGTTGGAAATGTTGGGTTAGTTGTGTGACACCGTTGCACATTTGCTGCTACCGATTGCTCCAGAAACACAGGCTTCACTGTTGGCTCTACTTGCCCCATGTGTGTCTGCGACATTGGTACTTGATGAGATGGTTGTAATGGTTGTAAGTATGCCCAATGGAACCTGTGGTTGCTAGGTTGGAAACTGTTGTTGCATTCCTACTTTTCCTAATGCTACTAGTGGAACCTGTGGAGGAATGACAGGCTGTTACATGAGCAATGGAGGACTAGGCTGAGGTAGATGTGCTGATAATGTTTGTGAAGCTTGTTGAACATGATTAAACTGTTGTTGCTGCTATTACTTTTGCTATTGTTGTAGTTGCAGTTGCTGCTATTGCAACTGGTTTTGCTACTATATCCATGCCATCTGCTCCCAAAGCTCATTCATCTAAGCATCGTGTGTGAGCTACTCCTATTGGCCGAGTAGCTCTTCTAAACCAAGTTGCTACCTGAATGCCATGGTCTCTTGATGTACAGCCTAACGCGTAGCTCTTTCTTACTCTACCATGCGCATTGCTTCGTCCGCCAATCGTTCCGCTTCTTACGCCTTACGCTCTACACGCTTTGCCACATGGCGACCCTAATCTTGCCCCATGCGCAAACCATGGAAGAAAAATTTTTCCTCAACAAGAGGAGAGTTTGCACCTAAATTCTCCATCTCCATGTAGCTGACATAATCCCCATTGCCTCTGATGTTTGTAGGTTGGATCCCACCTAGGGCGCTTGAACACGTCAGTTTCTAGTTGGCGTAGGTGACTCGATTTTACAACTCCTCCAGAACACACCTAGCTAGGAATCAGCCTATAGATGCCGTCAGCACTAACCTTGCTCTGATACCATGTTGATGTTTGTCGGGTGTAGCAAGGGTTATGTTCCTTGTTGTTGGGTCTGATGTGCTTGCAGAGCAACCACAAAAAGAGTAGAAAGCTGGGACTCACAGAATTCTGGGACTGAATGACAGTAGTTGACCACAACTATACTACAAGAGATAGTACAACAAACACAGCTCAGCTAGAGACTAACTCTAGACTCTTATACTTAGAAATAGCTCCTGACCCATAGGTGGGCAATGCCCAGAAAGACGATTCTATCAAAGTAGTTTAAGTCTTAGGCATAGTCTGGCGACCTCTTCTAGGTAGTGAGGCCTTCAAGTAGGCAGGGGCGTCCTCCTGCCTAG
Source organism: Penium margaritaceum (assembly GCA_023375785.1). Classification (NCBI taxonomy): domain Eukaryota; kingdom Viridiplantae; phylum Streptophyta; class Zygnematophyceae; order Desmidiales; family Peniaceae; genus Penium; species Penium margaritaceum. The sequence continues at coordinate 10,875 of SZWC01037319.1, forward strand.
GCTGGAAGACTACTACCAGGCTTACTTGGGTTTTGAGAAGAGTTTCTGCAAAGTCTTGGCCTCAGGTGATGTTGGGTACTGGTGGAGGATGTTGTGGTAGACTGAGGACGTAAAGCTTGCTGATGACTGAATTGTTGAATGAAGAAACAAGGCTGGCCACCTTTTATAGTAGGCAGTTGGCAAGTTGACAGTTGTCGAGGTTGATGGAAGCTTCCGACTGAAGGTGGGAAGATTCCTAGCCTAGGAATCTTCCTATAAGTAGTAACCCCTCCAGTAGCTCCTGCTGCTCAGTCGTGGATGGCTGTGCTGATGTACAACGGTCTCCACTTCTAGCTTCGCATGTGGCTGATGACTCATGCATGCATGTTCTGACGTAGTGATGTGTCGTGCATGCATGCGTTGTTGTAGAGCAGTCCCCACTCTTGGCCTTTCATGTTGCGGCTGAGTCGCATTGATGCAACAGACGATGCAGGGTGGTCCATAATGCCCAGTTAGGTGTAGCCCCACCCTGACTAGACCTAGCCCATAACCCATTAGTGCTTAGTTGCACTACACAGCTGCTAACTGGTTCGGGTCGGCAGGCATGCACAGCCCTGTTGTGCATTCAGCACACAATATTTTATAGCTGTAGGGTACACTCCCCCCCATGGACCTCGATGCCATAATTAAATGTGGCCTGGAGAAGCAAAGAAAATCTCCGCCGTTGAAGATGGGATCTTTTAGACAACATTCCCTAACTCCTTGTGGGCTCCTTTGATTCCAAAACGGACTCCGCCAGCATTTCCAAAAAATAGGCAGACTTATCGGCATCCCTAACAATTGCCACCACTAGTGATGGCATGGTTTGTTCTGACTTTCTCAGGGTGCTACTACATCAATTTTTAAGCATGTTCTTCAACACCTTGTTGCGGATGTTGGATCAGCATGTTGACTTATCGGTAGCCAGGCATTGACGCTCATGAACATGGTCAAGGTCCATGAGACTTTGGTAGAGGTGGTCCAGTAGGTTTACACACGCAAAGTTTATGAATAGTGGTGTAGTAGTTTCAACATTAGCCCTTAGAACCTAACATCATCTGTGCGTTTTTACCCAATGGAAGAAAGTATTGTTTGCGTATACTTCTCTAAAGATTCCCTTCATTGTATTGAAACAGAGACAAACACAACGCTACAATGAGTGAGAAATGCGGCATCATAGCCACAGGTATAAGAACGGAGGTTTGTCCCCACTCCTCCACGTTGTGCATCATCGGTGCTAGTTTTGATTTTCATACCAAAAAAACATCCACCTCCACGAGCCTTTGGGAGATAGAGAAAAACCTTTTCCATTGCATCATTTGGTATTTGCTGACAAGAGCCTACGACATGACAACTTAAAGTGCCCTTGCTCCTTTTAGAAGCATCAAAATATTTGGTGGCTTCTTCCTATTGAACAGGTGCCTTGCACATTTTGAGTGACCACCTAAAGTTTGATTTCTGATGATGACGATGTTTGAAATGTTCATGTATGTTTTTTTTATGTTCTTCATTGGTGTCCACATGCTGATGGTCCGCATAGAGCACTTCCTCTGTCGCATGTGGGTATTACATGTCTATGTTGGCAAGCTCGCTAAGCACTTTAATGTATATATGGTTCATTTTGCAAAACTGACATAGGTTTGGCTCTGCTGAGCTCAACCAACCATGCGATTGGTGGGATCTTCAAGTTATTTACATGTGCTTGATTTTTTTACGACGATGGTCAACATGGCGTGTCGACAAACAAGTTTATTGAAGAGTTGTCATTTTCATCTTTAATTGACGTAGAGCGTGCATTTGCCTCATGGACTAATCATTAAGACCCCCTTTTGTGTAAGGCATAGTGTCCATGTGCAAATTTGTTTTATTTTGTGATGAAATACACTTGTTATACCTTAAGTGTGTAATTATAAGGATGTTTCCTACTCCCAGGTTTGCTATTGTTTTTCATTGACAAATTTCATGGTAAAAAAATTGAATTTGTGATGATTCTCCCAAGTTATTCTTGTCGTGGATAATCCAAATTGCATCTTATAGGCGATCTGGCATTGAACGCAACAATTACAATTAGCCTTCCCATTCATTGTGGTGAAAACAGACTCAACATAAAGCAACCTACAACGTTTCCACATTGGCTCATCTACAAGTTCAATTTGAAGTTTCAAGTAGACATGAGAAACTGTAGCTTCTAATTTGGTCAAAAACCAACAGATCTAGATACCTTCAATTATGGCATCCATATGCTTGTTCCCGACCTAATGAGAGATATGCCTTGTAAATAGTAAATGTATCCTATTTTAGAGGGCATAAAACGTTTTTGTTGATATCATCCATCGATCAATGTCAACAATTCTTTTTTTCATCATGGTCAAGGTGACATCATGACAACATGCGCAATTCACCAGCCAGTTCTGGCGAGATTTGATTCAGTGGTATGGGAGTCAACTTCAACTTTCAATAGCGTTCTATCCGCAAACAAATGGAAAAACCAAGCGCACCAATCAAATGCTCAAACAACTCCTCCGAACCTTGTGTGAACCTCATGACACCAACGGGGTAGTCAAGTTCCTTATCGCTCAACTTGCATGAAATTCAGAACACATCCGTTGAAACAAGGAAAACATTGGTTGAGGTGATTCATGGAGCAAAAAAAACCAACCTCATTGATCTATAGACCAAGAGCAACTTCCCCGCCATCGAAACTCATTGACGAGACTTTTCTACAATCTAGGATGAAACTCGTTAAACCTCCTAAAAAATGCACGCAAGTATGAAGCGACGGGCTCATGAACATGGACAACCCAAGGAGTTCAAAATGGGTGACACATTCTTGCTCAACTCCGCAACGGTCGGACTCCATGGTTAAAGAAATCTGAAGCACAAACCCCGGTGGTTGGAACCTTTTGACATTTTGGAGATGCACACTTGAGTCATTACAAAACTTTGACTACTCGACAACATGCAGATTCACCCGGTCTTCCACATCAGCAAACTTTGACACTATGTTGATATAGCAAAAACGTTTCCTGGACGCATGGCGCCTACGCAGCAACCCATGATCGCAGGCGGGGACCACGCGTTCGAGGTTGAGGAAATCCTTGATCACCGTCGGTGAGGAGGCCAAAATCAATATTTGGTCAAGTGGAAGACCTATGACGGGACACATAACATTTGGATGTCGTACAGTCAACTCTTGGGCGTCGATCCTCTTTTCGACGGCTATCAAGCCTGACTCCGGGCATGTGATAGTAATGTGTCAGGACGTCGCGGCTAGAGGGGGGGGGTAATGCCGATGGGCATACACGGGTCCTTAAACCCACAAGCAATATATTTTTTTCTCCGCCGCTCCTAGCTCACTTTGCAACTTAGGCACGACTACCTTTTTCTGCGTTGGGAGGGAATTCTTTGAATACCCCGGAATCCTCTCATGATGACAACCATTTACTGGTCACTTTTGGAACTCGTCGAAACCCACTTATGGCATTTCTTGAAGTTTTGAGACTACAAACAACAATCTATCGAGTGGCTTTGACAGGCCTCAAAACCTCATTTTCAATCTCGAAGCCCCTTGTCAAACCAACAAGGGACTTCTTGAGTCAGCAAATTGGCACACGGCGTCGCATCACACGAACCGCTGCACTACCAAACGGCTCAACCAAGACTCATTTTCTCATGCATGCATCTTGAATATACACTGTCTAGTTTTGACACTTGTAACAATGAAGTATACTTTCCACTCCTCAAAAATACCCAACTGACCCCAATCTTGTGAAAAGTGACAAACTCCGTTTCAAGTTATGAACCACTTCACTTTCGCCAGCGCAACACTAAAGTACTATGCCTTTTAGCTGTGCATTGTTTGTGATCGGGATTAGGAATCTACTTGCAAGTTTTTGCAAAAGAGTTAAGAGTACATTGGAAGGGATTGTCAAATAATGATGGTTATAAACCCTCAAAATCAATGACCAACTTATCAAATAAATTGTAATTTGGGTAAGATGCTCCACATGACTTTCGACACTACCATGAATAAATCGGGACAATT
>SZWC01037328.1:0-14917 GCA_023375785.1 Penium margaritaceum
TTGCGGACAGGCGGCGAATGAACGTGGCGGTGACGCGTGCCCGGCGGCATGTGGCAGTGGTGTGCGACTCTGCCACCATCTCTCGCAACGCCTTCCTCCGCCGCCTCCTACTGCACATCCGCAGCAATGGCCGCGTCATCTCTGCTGCCGACGCTGCCTTGGCCTACCACGATTCTAGCCATGTCGCGGTGCCAAGGGGATCAACGACAGCGTCTGTCAGAGGACATTCGACAGATGGGTCTCACGAGCATCACCGACAGTCTCCTCATTTGCCTGCAGGCAACTTATTGCTGAAGGCCGAAATGGCTACCACTGCTCTGTAGGGCTGGCTGCTCTTCAGTGAAGGGTCCTATTTGCCTAACAAGCTTTCTGTACATGCTTTGGTATCGGGCAGATTTCAATACACGAGCTTTGTGTGGTGGGCACGAGTGGCCCATCAAGCCTACTGGGGTCCGTGTGATTACCTCGTGTTGAGCTGTGTGACACACCTGATGTGTTTACCAACTCAGTCTTAAAAGCCTTCTTTGACGTGTTTCAAGGACTGTGTGTGTGTGTGTGTGTGTGCACGTGCGTGCGTGCGTGTGTGTGTCGTGAGCGCGTGCGTGCATGTGTGCGTGCATGCCTGCGTGCATGCATGCATGCGTGTGTGCGTGTGTGCATGCCTGCGTGTGTATGTGCGTGCAAGCCTCTGTCCCTCCCTCTGTTCCTCCCTCCGTCTCACCCTCGGTCTCTCCCTCCGTCCCTCCATCCGTCCGTCCGTCCCTCCGTTCGTCCATTCCTCCGTCCGTCCGTCCCTCCATCCGTCCGTCTGTCTTTATCCGTCCGTTCGTCTGTCCGTCCGCCCGTCTGTCCGCTCATCCATCCGTCCGTCCGTCCATCCGTCCATTCGTCCATCCGTCTGTCCGTCCATTCGTCCGTCCGTGCGTCTGTTTGCGCGTCCGTCTGTGCATCCATTCAACATGTGTACGCAAGTGCATGAGTGTGTGCTTGACTCGAGGCCTTGCGATCCTGATGCAACAGGTTGGGGCAGCAGCGTTGTTGATGCGGCGTGGGGATCCCACACTAGTTGCGAGGGCTGCCCCCTCAGTTTGCTGCATCACAGTCTTAAGTCTGAGAGCTCTGGTGTTGTTACTCAGAAATGCATACGCCAGAGTTAGCGCCGGATGATAGTTGAAAACTGGAAATAGATGGAAATCCTAGGCGGCAGGTTGGGGCAGCAGTGTTGTTGATGCAGCGTGCGGGCTTCAACGCTCGTTGCTTAAGTTTGCTGCCCCCTCCATCTGCTGCTCTACAATCTAAGTCTCGAAGCTCTGGGTTTTTTACTCACAACCGCGCACATCAATGTTAGCACCAGAAAGCAACTGAAAACTGAAAGTGACTTATTAGGAATGAAGAATGAGCAACAATGGGAGATCCCTCCAAGTTCTAGCTCCCCCCCACTAGTGTACAACTTGTTACTCAGCTAACCAGCCAATCAGAAAACAGTCTTAAACCTATTTTCTGGTAGGCAGGGTTTTCTCGGTGAGCCCTGCCAGACGCCCGACAGCCCAAAACCCGGGCATCGTCCGTTTTGCCTGAAAACTGGACCATACCATAATGCCGACGGTGCGAACGCAGTCGTATGGTCAGAACCAGCTAGAAAAATAGCAGCAAAGAGTTATGGCTGCCCGAACCCGGGAAGTGCCTACGACAGTCAGCGATGGCAAACATGGCCATACAGCAGGAGACATGGACCCTAGGCACCGCATGATGCTGCAGACGCAATGCCACAGCCAGACACAGCGCTAGGTTCATGCAGACAGCATCTGCAGTGGCAGTGACCGCCGGCAGCCTGACCGCTGAGGAGGCCTGCCGATGGAGCTGAGCGCATGGCCGGAGGAAGGAGGCTCCAGCGAACAGTGAGTGGGCCTCAGCGCGCGTCGGCTCCACCGAGCAACACTCCAACAGCGTCGAGTCTCGCCGTCAGTCATCTGCACGCCGCAGTACACAAACCGGAAGGACACAACAGAGTACAATGAGGGATACACGAAAACCAACACTTGCCCATGACTCACAGGCGTAGTGCACATGTGCGGGCAGAGACACAGTCAACGACCAAACACCCCCAGGCCAAGCATAATCACAAGCAGGGACAGAGAGAATCACTCACGGACGCACGCCGACTGAACTCACAGCCTTCTTGAACGAGTTGCGCTTCAGTGCCTTGGTCAAGAAGTCAGCATACTGCCGTGGTGTCTCAACCCACACGATGGTGATGCTGCCGTCATGCAACAACGAACGCACATAGTGATACTCAATGTTGATGTGCTTTGTGCGTGTGTGATGCACGCCGTCATTGTCGGCGATGGCCATGGCACTCTCAGTCACAATGCAACGTGATGGATGCGACAGACTGATGCAACTCGGACAACAGACAACGCAACCGCACTCTCACATGCGCTAAGGCCAGGAGCAACGTACTCAGCCTCAGCAGTGCTGCGTGCAATGCACCCCTGCTTGCCACTACGCCAAGACTCAGCTGTGCCGCCAATCAGAAAGATCGAGCCTGTGCGACTCTTACCGTTCGGACTGCCGGTCCAGTCACTGTCGCTGAAGCCCACCGCGACAACAGACGACTGATGGCGGAACATGAGACCTCGCCGAGGAGTCGAGACGACCATGCTGGGTGACCAGGCTGAAGAGAGACCGTTTAGTGGAGAACCGCCCAACTGGGGCAAAGATCTGGTCGAAGTCGACCCTTGGAATCTAGGCAAACCCCTTGGCTGTAAGGCGGGCCTTGTACTTGTCCAAGGACCAGTCGGGCTTCCACTTGCGCCGAAAGACCCACTTGGCGCCGATGGCCTTCCGACCTAGAGGAAGGTCAACAAGGTCGTACACATGGTGCTGTCGGATAGCGGCGAGCTCATCGGCGTAGGCAGTGTCCCAGTGTGTGGCCTCAGGAGAGGCTCGTGCCTCGCGGAGGGTGGCTGGGTCCTCCGGGCGTGCTGTGGAGCAGATTGAGAGAGCGTGTGCATCTCGAGCCCCAGAAGGGATGCACTCAAGTGCAGCCACGATAGCATGCCGATGCTCGTGATGAAGCATGACGTAGCCCAATGCAGAGCCCAGGTGAAGGTCTGCAATGATGGCCGAGGTGGTCAAGCCGAGGGCCTTGGTGCCAGGGTCCCCACTCACGACTGTGGGAGTGGAGGAGACACGTGGGGCCACGGGGGGTGGAGGCACCACGAAGCGCGGTGAGACGGTCTGCGCGCTCACCTACGGTCTGGGTCGGAGGCTGCCGCCTTGGCCACGTGTGTATCGTGGCAGGGCGGGCAATGGCACTGAGTCCGACGGGCCAATGGAGGCGGACGGGGTTGCTGGCCCGGAGGGGCCAGCGGATGCAACCAGGGTTGCTGGCCTAGAGGGGCAAGCGGGTGCGACTGGAGCTGCTGGTCCGGAGGGGCCAGCGGACGCAACTGGGGCTGCCGGTCCGGAGGGACCGGCGGACGCGACCGGGGCGACCAGCCCGAAGGAACCGGCGGACGCGATTGGGGCAGCCGGCTCGGAGGGACCAGTGGACGCGACTGGGGCTGCCGGCCCGGAGGGACCAGTGGACGCGTCTGGGGCTGCTGGCCGAGAGGGACCACCGGACGCGACTGGGGCTGCCGGCTCGGAGGGACCAGTGGACACGACTGGGGCTGCCGACCTGGAGGGACCAACGGACGCGACTGGGGCTGCTGGCCTGGAGGGACCAGCAGACGCGACTGGGGCTGCAGGCTTAGAGGGACCAGTGGATACAACTGGGACTGCCGGCTCGGAGGGACCAGTGGACACGACTGGGGCTCCCGGCCAGGAGGGACCAGCAGACGCGACTGGGGCTGCCGCCTCAGAGGGACTAAGGGATGTGTCACCTGGAAGCGGCAGGACGGAGGACGGACTCACCACTCCCCTACGCGACGGGATAGACACGGACGAGCCAGAGCGAATGAGGTCACGAGGAAACAGGTCCTTGAAGAAGAGGGCATCCCGGGACTCGACGATGCAATGTTGGGAGCGATCCCAGAAGCGCCAGGCCTTGGACTGACGAGAGACACCAAGGAAGTTGCAGGGACGTCCGCATGGGGCAAGCTTGCCACCCCGCTACGGGGCGGGCAGCCACACAATGGCCACGCAACCCCAGTCGCGAGCCGGGCGGAGGTCAGCTTGCTGACCGCACCAATGCTGGTACGGCGTGGACTGGCAGGAAAGGGGACCATGGGGAATCCGGTTCCCGACCCAGGTCATGTAGGCCATGGCTTCAAAGTAGAAGCCATCGGAGAGACCGGACTCGATCCGCATGGTGCGGACCGCGTCGGCCATGGTACGGTTCCACCGTTTGGAGACACCCTTCTGGACGGGCGTGTAGGGCGCGAATGTCTCATGGTGGATCCCGCGGGAGGCGAGAAAGGTCGTGGCCTCACCCATGTACTCACCACTGCGATCGAAGCGAAAGCGGCGAAGAGAGCGGCCACACTCACGCTCCACAAGGACAAGCCAGTCCTGGATGGCTCGGGCGACATCGCTCTTCTGCCGAAGGCAGAAGACCCAGCGGTAGCGAGAATAGTCGTCAGTGAGGATGAGTACATAGCGGACGTGCTCGCCAACGGACTCGGTGGGGAGAGGGCCCATGACGTCTGAATGGACAAGGTCGAGAGGGGTGGACGCACAGGAGGAAGACAAAGGGTACGTGGACCGGTGCATCTTCCCCTGAGTGCAATCAATGCACTTAGTGGGGCACGGGAGGGGGAAAGTCTCCGGGTCAAGGCCCTTGGCCGGCTGGGTGCGGAGCATGCTGTCTATGGCGGCAGAGTCGACGTGGTAGAGGCGGCGGTGCAAGAGGCGAGTGTGCTTAGGAGAAATCGTACTGGTGACAAACACATGGCCTGTGGCTGCCGACGGGGAGGAGACGGAAGGAGAGGAGGAGAGGCGAGGTACATGCCACAGGTTTCCACGGGCGGTGGCATGCAGTACGACAAGACAAGAAGGACGCAACAACACAGTGCCAACACCACGCACGTGTACAACGTCCATGCTCATGCGGTCAAGGGCAGTGACGGACAGGAGGTTGAGCGCGAGACCAGGGACGAAGAGGACATCGGTCAGAAAGACGTCACCGGAAGGACCACGGAAACGAACGACGCCAACACCACGGACAGGCGACACCTGTCCGGAGCCTGTCCGGACACGGGAGACATTGCCTACAGGACCGAGCATACTAAAGGCCTCACGAGAGGTCGTCATGTGATGCGTGGCCCCAGAGTCGATGATCCAGGTCTCAGGAGGGTCCTGGACCGGGGTCGCCAGATCGCTAATGGTCACATGGCAGCAAGCAAGGGATGCGGACGCGGTGGAAGGAGGCGCGAACCAAGACTGCCAATCGTTGAGCCATGCAATGTCATCATGAGAAGGGGTAACGGAGGCCATGGGAGACAACGAGAGAGATGAGGAAACGGGACACGACCGTAGGTCAGTCTCAGTCATGCAAGGCTGGGCAGGAGAGCAAGAAGTGATGCAACTCGCACTTCCCTGGGGAGGAGGGCGAGGCAGGCCGAGCTGGAGCGCGATCAATTGCTCCAGCTGATGCTCACGGGAGGACGGCCCAGGAGTGTAGACGGAGTACGGGGTGACGGCACCGGAGCCCGGGTAGGAGGAGGACAGTGCCGGCGTTGACGGCTGCGGCGCTAGTGTCGGCTGGACTGGCGAAGCAACCGGATTGGTGGAGCTGCTGGACGAGGTCAAGGTGTCAGAGCCAGCGACAGCTACAACGGCAGAGGTGAGATGGTGCTCTCGCTGGCAACGCATGGTGGCGATGACACGCACCTCGTCCGTCGGTAGAAGGCACGTGTACCACCCGTGCCCGAGCTGGCCACAGTTGTAGCAGACCGAGCCTCCACCGCTGGACCCGGTCAACGACTGCTGTTGTTACTGCTGTTGACCCTTGCCTTTCTTGTTCCGACGCTTCTTCTTCCCCGACGACGATGAGGTAGCTGCGATGGGGGAGGCGACGGCCACGAATGTGACGGCAGGGGAGGCGAGAGTCTCCGTGCGCTAGAGTCGGGACTCCAGACGAGCTTCCTCAATCTGGAGGAAGAGCTCGTATGCCCAGGGCATGAGGGTACCCTGGGCCGCCATGGTGGAGAGGACGTCGTGAGAGTAGTGGACGAAGACGTCCGCGTATGCATCAGTGGCACCGCGCTTGATGGTGAGGAGCGCGGCCGGAGGGGGTGGGGCAGAGGTCACGAGGCGACGAAGGATGTCCTTCGCCCGCTACCAGTAGGAGGTGACCGTCTCAGTCTTCCCCATGTGCAGGGAGTTGAACTCCGCAGTAGGCAGCTGGTCTCAGCCTCGATGGACAGGCGATGGGGACGAGTGAGGACGTGCCATGCGGCTGGAGGGTCTGGGGTGGCGCCTGCGGTAATGTCGTCTAAGAAGGGCTCGAGGGCGAGGCGGGAAGCCGGAGGGGCGACAGGGACTAGAGCATGGTCGGCACGACAAGCGTCATACAACAGGTCGGCCAGGGTGGGGTCATACGGCAGGGTGTGGTATGCGACAGGACCTCACCCTGCGTTCAGATGTGGAAGCTGAGCTCCTAGTTCCGGAACTGCTCGCCGGCCTGAAGCGGTGGCAGCGGCGTCTCAAAGTCCTTTTGCCTACGGCCGGCGCCCAGAGTGGGGCCGAGGACAGAGGTCACTGTCTGCCGCTGTCGATGAGTCTACTGCTGCGCTAGGTAGTGCATGGCAGCAGACACAGCTGGGCTGGCATGCCCTAGAGGGACGAAGGATGGCGGCGCACTGGTGACAGTCGGAGAGGCCAACAGCTGGAGGGCCGCAAGCTGCTGCGTCAAGGCGGCGAGCTGTTGCTAAAGAGTAGCGAGGGGGTCAGGGTTGCCGCCAACAATGCCAGAGGGCTATTGCTGCTGCTGCTGCTACTTCTGCTACTACTTCTTCTGCTTCTGCTGCTACTACTGCTCCTGCTCCTACTGATGTTACTGCTGGTGCTGCTGCTGCTGCTGGTGTTGTTGCTGCTGTTGCTGTTCCTACTGCTGGTGCTGCTGCTACTACTGCTGGTGCTGCTGCTACTACTGCTGCTGCCGCTATTATTGCTGCTGCTGCTGCTGTAGCTGCTACAGGAAAAGGGGGCTGGGGGTCCCTCCAACAGAGGAGGACCCCTCCCCAGTGGGGCTACCAGCCATGGTTTGGTGCCCCTTGTTTTTTTTTTGGTGTGTGTTGCTCACATTAGCAGTGAAGTCAGCTGAGGGCGGTGGACGTCCTGCCCACCCTTAGGTTTTCTTCCCCCTTTCCTTGCCCTTTTCCTTGTGAGTTGATGACGTCAGTAGTGATGTCAGCAACGGGATACTGACATCAGCAATGGTGGTTGTCGGGGCCGCTGCTGCAGTTGTTGTTGTTGCTGCTACTGCTGGTGCAGTTGCTGCTGTTGCTGCTGCTGCTGCTGCTGTTGGTGGTGCTGCTGTTGCTATTGCTACTGTTGCTTCAACTGCTATTGCTGTTTCTGCAGCTACTGCTGCTGCGTGTTGGTGCCAGTCACTACACCTGGATGACGTTGCCGTGTGCGTCGTCGCCTCCAGGTGTCGGACGCGGCCTACCGCTCACCTCCTCGCGTCATGCGTGGGGGTCAGTGCTGCCAAAAAAGTTTTGGCAGCATTTCCCCTGGCCCAGTGGCCGTGGAAAAAAATCTGACGCCGCCACCAGGCGGGTCAATGCTGCCGGAAAAAATCCGGCAGCATTTCCCCTGCAGTGGCACGTATGGGGGTCCGTCGGCGTTGTCTGGCACTTGTACGCCAGTCTTCTACTGCTGCTACTACGCTCGGGCTCTGATACCAATCTGGAAATCCTAGGTGGCAGGTTGGGGCAGCAGTGTTGTTGATGTAGCGTACGGGCTTCCACGCTCGTTGCTTAAGTCTGTTGTCCCCTCAGTCTGCTGCTCTAGAGTCGAAGTCTGGAAGCTCTGGGTTTGTTACTCAGAAACGCGCGCGCCAGTGTTAGCGCCAGAAAGCAGCTGAAAACTGAATGTGACTGATTAGGAATGAAGAATGAGCAACAATGGGAGACCCCTTCAAGTTCTAGCTCCCCCCCACTAGTGTAGAACTTGTTACTCAGCTAACCAGCCAATCAGAAAATAGTCCTAGACTTATCTTCTGGCAGGTAGGGTTTTCTCCGTGAGCCCTGCCAGATGCCCGACAGCCCAAAACCCGGGCGTCGTCCGTTTTCCCTTAAACCTGGACCATACCATAATACCGATGGTGCGAACGCAGTCGTACGGTCAGAATCAGCTAGAAAAACAGCAGCAAAGAGTTATGGCTGCCCAAACCCGGGCAGTGCCTACGACAGTCAGCGATGGCAAACAGGGCCATACAGTAGGAGACATGGACCCTAGGCACCGCATGATGCTGCAGACGCAATGCCACACCCAAACACAACGCTAGGTGCATGCAGACAGCATCTGCAGTGGCAATGAAAGACGGCGGCCTGACCGCCAAGGAGGCCTGCGGATGGAGCTGAGCGCATCGCCGAAGGGAGGAGGCTCCACCGAACGGTGAGTGGGCCTCAAAGCGCGTCGGCTCCACCAAGCGACACTCCAGCAGTGTTGGGTCTCGCCGTCAGTCATCTGTACGCCGATGTACACAAGCCGGGAGGACACAAGAGAGTACAATGAGAGATGCACAAAAACCAACAAAAATGACTGATTGAGAAGGGAGAATGAGCAAGAATGGGAGACCCCTCCAAGTTCTAGCCCCCCCCTCCCAAGTTCTGTAGAGTTTATTCCTCAACTTCTAGGCCAATCAGAAAAATGACTTGTTTTCTGGTAAGCAAGGTTTTCTCGGTGAGCCCTGCTAGACAGCCGACTGCCCAAAACCCGGTCGTCGTCCGTTTCGACTGAAAAATGAACCATATCATAATATTCACGCTGAAAACACAGTCATATAGTCAGGATCACATAGAAAAATAGCAAAAATGAGTTACAGCTACCTGAACCCATCCAGCGTCTATGCTGGTCTGCGGTCCCAACGGTGCCTGAACAACATGAAACTTGGACCCTAACCAGAGCATGGCACTGCAGATGCATGAGCGCAGTCAAACTCAGCACTGGACGCGTGCAGTCAACATATGGAGCGCAAGTGACTACTGGCAAAACGATCACCGAGGAGGTCTGCCGATCGAGTTGAGCACGTTGGAGGGAGGGGGCTCCAGCAAGATGCGTGTAGGCCTTAGCGTGCGTCAGCTCCACCAGACGACACTCAAGCAACATCGCGTCTCGCTTTCAGTCATTTGCACGTCGATGTACACAAGCCAGGAGGACACAACTAAGCACAACAAGAGGTGCGTGAAAAACAAACACTCCCTCATGACTCACAAGCGCAGGGCACATGGACGGGCAGAGAACACGGAGACCAAGCGGATAGGGGTAGAGAGAGAAGACCTCAAGGACGCACACCAACTGCGCTCTAAGCCTTCTTGAATGAGGCACGCTTCAATTCCTTGGTCAAGAATTCAGCCAACAGCCGTGCCGTCTCAATCCACACGATGCTGATGCTGCCATCGTGCAACAATGAACGCACATAGTGATACTTGACATTGATGTGCCCTGTGCAAGTGTGATGCACACCATCATTGTCAACAATGGCCATGGCACTCTCACTGTCACAGTGCAACGTGACGGACGGGATTGATTGACGCAACACAGAAAACAGGCGACATAGCCATACACTCTCAGATGCACAAAAATCAAGGGCCACATACTCAGCCTCAGCAGTTTTGCGTGCAATGCAGCCTTGCTTCCCATACGCCAGGACATAGCCGTGCCGCCGACCAGAACGATCCAACGAGTTCAACTCTTATCGTCCGGACTGCCGGCCCAGTCACTGTTGATATAGCCTACCGCAACAACAAACGGCTTTTGACGGAACATGAGGCCTCGCCGTGGAGTCCAGACAACATAGCGCAGTACTCAAACTGTGGCCTCCTAGTGGAGGTGACGCAACTCCTTAGAGAACTGGCCTAGTAGGTAGACGACGAATGTAACGTCTGGATGCGTCGTCGTCGCTAGGAACATCAGTGACCCGATGGCACATAGGTACGTGGTCACATCGACTAGCTCCCCCACAACTGCTGGATCAGAGCTCTTCAACTGCGCCTGCCCATAGGGTGACATGGGTGAGGATGCTCTCAGCACGAGGGACAAGTCCTTAGCAAAGTGCCCTGACAAAGTCTCGACATAGGCGACCTGATGGACGTGTAGGACATCGAAGGAGTGATGATGCTCAAGCTCAATGGCCAGACAGACTCAAGCTGACCTGAGGTCCTTCATCTGGTAGGCGGCATGCAGCATGTCCTTGACCCGTAAGATGGGAGTTGCATCCTGTGACGCCATGAGTACGCCGTCAACGTAGACCAGGACAGCGACCAAAGTCTGGCCTCACGGACTGATGAGCAGTGTGGGGTCAAAAGTGTTGCGAAGAAGACCGCCACTGAGAAGCGTACGGTTGATCCCCTGATTCCAGCAGCAAGGTGCTTCAGGCCATAGAGGCCTTTCGCAGCTTCCGGACCTTGCCTGAGCTATCATCGAAGCCTGGAGGTTGTGTCATGCACAGTTCCTCGCCGTCCACTAAGCCATGGAGAAAGGCGTTGCTCACATCCATCTAGTGTAGCTCTCACCCATGTTGGGTAACCAAGCTGAACAACGCTCGTCTAGTGGAGAATCGACCGGCCAGGGCAAAGATCTGGTCATAGGCGATCCCAGGGACCTAAGCAAATCCTTTGGCCGTAAGACATGCCTTGTACTTGTCTAGGGACCCGTCCAGCTTCCACTCTCGTTGGAGGACCCACTTGGCACCGATGGCCTTTTGGCCCGGGGGAAGGTCGACCAGCTCATAGACGTGATGTTGCCGAATGGCGTTGAGCTCATTGGTGCATGCAGTCTCGCAGTATGCGGCCTCAGAAGACGCCTGAGCCTCACGTACGGTGGCTGGATCCTCTGGGCATTCTGTGGGTTGGACTATGAGTGCGTGCACGTCTCGTGCTCCAGGTGGTGTACGTGTGAGGGTGGCTGTGATGGCATATCAATGCTCCTGATGGAGCATGGCGTAGCCCAAGGTTGACCACGGATGGACGTCAGTGATGACTGCCAAAGTGGCCCAGCCAAGCGCTTTGGTGCCAGGGTCCCCACTGACGAGTGTGGGAGTGGGCCTGTTGGGTGGCAAAGAACTTCGTGAGAACGAGGAGCTTTGTTGATGCAACGTGCAGGATCCCACGCTAGTTGCTCATGCTCCCCCCATAGTCTGGTGCTGCAGAGTCCAAGTTTGAGAGCTATGGTGTTGTTACTCAGAAACTCGTGCGCTATAGTTTGCGCTAGACAACAGCTAAAAACTGGAAATGACTCATTAGGAAGTGAGAATGAGCAACAATGGAAGACCCCTCCAAGTTCTAGCTGCCTCCCAATTCTGTAGATGTTGTTACTCAGTTTACAAGTCAATAAAAAAAGGACCTACTTTCTAGCAGGAAGGGTTTTGTCTGCGAGTCCTGCTAGACAGCCGACAGCCCAAAACCCGAGTGTCGTCCGTTTTGCCTGAAAACGGGATCATACCATAATTCACACGGTGCAAACGCAGTTGTGCGGTCAGAATCACCTAGAAAAATAGCAGCAACGAGTTATAGCTGCCTGAACCCATGCGGCGTTTACGCTAGTCCCCTGTCCCAACGGTCCCCGAATAACATGAAACTTGGACCCTAAGGAGAGCATGGCACTGCAGATGCAATAGCGCAGTCAGACTCAGCACTGTACGTGTACAGGCAGCATATGCAGTGCCAATGACTGCCGGCGGCGATCGTGCCGCCGGCAGTCACTGGCGGTCTGCCGATGGAGCTGTGCACATTGGAGGGAGGAGGCTCCACCAAGATGCGTGTAGGCCTCAGCGTGCGTCGGCTCCACCAGAGGACACTCCAGTAGCGTCGTGTCTCGCCGTCAGTCATCTGTACACCGATGTACACAAGCTGGGAGGACACAACAGAGTACAATGAGAGATGCGTGAAAAACCAACATGCGTGTGTGCGTGCGTGCATGCGTGCATGCGTTCGTGCGTCCGTGCGTGTGTCCGTGCATGCGTCCGTGCGTGCGTCCGTATGTGCATTCGTGCGTGCTTCCGTGCATGCATTCGTGCGTGTGTCCGTGCGTGCGTCCATGCGTACGTTTGTGCGTGTGTCCTTGTGTGCGTCCGTGCGTGCGTTCGTGCGTGCGTCCGTGTGTACGTCCATGTGTACATCCGTGCGTGCATCCGTGCGTGCGTTCGTCTGTGCATCTGTTTGTGCGTTCGTCCGTCCGTGTGTCCATCCGTCCGTCCGTCCGTCCATCTGTCCCCCCGTCCCTCCCTCCTTCCGTCCCTCCGTCCATCTGTCCATCGGTCCATCGGTCCGTCGATCTGCCCGCCCATCCGTCCGTCCGTCTGTCCGTCCGTTCGTCTGTCCGTGCGTGCGCGCGTGCATGCGTGCATGCTGCGTGCATGCGTGCATGCTGCGTGCATATGTGTGTGCGTGTGTGCATGCGTGCGTGTGTGTGCGTGCGTGCATGCATGCGTGCGTGTGTACATGTGCGTGCATGCATGCGTGCTGTGGGAAGTAGAGCCTAGTTTGTGTGAGAGAGGGTGGGATGCAGATGCCTGGAACACCAAGAGTGGTGAGACGCCATAGATAGGGTTTCAACCATGCAAAGTCGTGGGTGACAATTTACAAGATTCACAAGAGTTAGGTGAAAAGAGCAAGGTGTTGAGTGGGGAAGCTGCACTTGCTCACCATCCACGCTAAGCATGGAACTGATCTCCATCGGTCCTGGTTATCTTTGGATCAACTTGCAAGGAAGCTGTCGACTAACCCACCGACAACAAGAAGTTTGGGAGAGGCACCTTGGCTACTATCCTCCTGCAAAATCAGGACCACTAGTGAGTCTCATGTTCAAAACAAAATGAGCGCAAGCGCATTGAAGTAGAGTGAGTGCCACACGCCTCTAGGTGACAGCGGATCTCATTCTCTTGCACACCAACACGCTGTTGTGTCGCAGATTGCAGTGTTAACGGGAGTGTAGCTCCAACTTCAATCACCTACATTAGTGTGGTGATCGTGTGCTGCAAGGCCACAAGTCACAACGTGGTTGTAGCACATAACCCAGCACTCTCCCATGATCCAAGGCCAACGCATGCATGCACAAACCCACAAGGAGACACAAGCACAATTCACAAGAGGTGACATGCATCTGTACACATGCATACACTGACTGTTCAGCCAGGGACATCACGCGGACACACAAGACCGACAGCGTGAACAGCTGCCTTGAAAACGTTGCTGCTGAGTGCCTTTGTGAGCAAGTCAGCTCTCTGCTGTTGGGTGTCAACCCACACGATCTGAAAATCACCTGCAGCCACTCTCTCACACACAAAGTGATGCTCCACATTGATATACTTTGTGCGTGTGTGATGTATGCCATCATGCTTAGCAATAGCCTTGGTGCTCTCGTTGTCACAATGCAACATGATGCAACATATGGGAACGCGCAATTGCCCCTATAGGCGACACAACCAAGGGCAACAAACGCAGCCTCACTAGAGCTAGGGGTGAAATTTTCAGGCCATAGAGAGCCTTCCGCAGGCGAAAAACACGGTCAGTGTCGTCAGAAAATCCAGGGGGCTGAATCATGTAGATATCCTCATCCAATTGCCCTTGCAAGAATGCGTTGTTCACTTCCATTTGCTCTAAATCCCAGCTGTGGTGGGTCACGAGACTCAGCAGTGTTGTGGCTATTGTGTAGCGCCATACAGGGACAAACGTATCGTCAAAATCAATGACAGAGACCTGGGAAAAGCCCTTGGCTATGAGTCTCGCTTTGTACTTGTCGAGTGTACCACCAGGCTTGTAGTTCCTCTGAAAGACCCAGCAGGCATCTATGACCTTACGTCCCGGTGGAAGATCGACCAATTTGTAGACATCATGGTCTTCAAGGGCATTCAGCTCATCACGCATGGTAGCCTCCCACTTCTGAGCATCGGAGGCTGCACGTTCTTGGGGCACGGTTACTAGTTGAAGCGACAAGGTCGTGGTGGCCAGTGTGGTGTGACACTCAGCGACGCTACTGGACAATGCCACCTCCAAATCCTGCGCATGTTCTGATGCCAACAACGCATAGCCAAGGGCAGAACTGGGGTGGACAACTCTAGTGGCCAACCCTAGGGCATCCGTGCCCGTAGGGATGACAGGAGATTGCGGAGGCTAAAACTGAGGAGGATGTGTAGAGGCAGTGGAGGCATTAGAGCGCCGAGGGAGTGCACGAAGGTGGCCACCTTGAATCAAAGGGGAGACAGGAGCTGGCCGTGCGGTGGATGTCTGGGTTGGATCAGCCACATGAGCGGGAGGCGCTATAGGTGGGCTGGCCGCAGCAGGTGTGACCGGGCTGGAGGGAGCCCCGGAGGAAGAGAATAAGTAAGAACGGATGGCGTTTGTAACACGAGAGGACGGTAGGTCAGACAAACTGGAGGATGTGGGCAGATTGGGCACAAGACCTGAGGAGGAGGACTGCAACAAGGGTGAAAGTTGTAGTGTAGCAGGAGTAGGAACTGCAGGGGTGGCAGGGCCGATGCCCTCCTCCAGCCAAATGAGTGGGAGGAGGAAGGAGGCAAGGGAAAACGACTGAGATGACAAAGGAACACAGACTTGAAGAACAAAGCATCAAGGGACTCGATGACACACTCAACAGCACCAGAGGTCTTTGCAGAGTCAGGATGTGTGTGTGTGTGTGTGTGTGTGTGTGTGTGTGTGTGTGTGTGTGTGTGTGTGTGTGTGTGTGTGTGTGTGTGTGTGTGTGTGTGTGTGTGTGTGTGTGTGTGTGTGTGTGTGTGTGTGTG
>SZWC01037334.1:0-14912 GCA_023375785.1 Penium margaritaceum
TCTATATCTATATCTATATCTATATCTATATCTATATCTATATCTATATCTATATCTATATCTATATCTATATCTATATCTATATATATATCGATATCGATATCGATATCTATATCTACATCTATATCTATATCTACATCTATATCTATATCTATATCTATATCTATATCTATATCTATATCTATATCTATATCTATATCTATATCTATATCTCTATCTATATCTATATCTATATCTATCTCTATATCTATATCTATATCTATATCGATATCGATATCGATATCTATATCTATATCTATATCTAGATCTAGATCTAGATCTAGATCTAGATCTAGATCTAGATCTAGATCTAGATCTAGATCTAGATCTAGATCTAGATCTAGATCTAGATCTAGATCTAGATCTAGATCTAGATCTAGATCTAGATCTAGATCTAGATCTAGATCTAGATCTAGATCTAGATCTAGATCTAGATCTAGATCTAGATCTAGATCTAGATCTAGATCTAGATCTAGATCTAGATCTAGATCTAGATCTAGATCTAGATCTAGATCTAGATCTAGATCTAGATCTAGATCTAGATCTAGATCTAGATCTAGATCTAGATCTAGATCTAGATCTAGATCTAGATCTAGATCTAGATCTAGATCTAGATCTAGATCTAGATCTAGATCTAGATCTAGATCTAGATCTAGATCTAGATCTAGATCTAGATCTAGATCTAGATCTAGATCTAGATCTAGATCTAGATCTAGATCTAGATCTAGATCTAGATCTAGATCTAGATCTAGATCTAGATCTAGATCTAGATCTAGATCTAGATCTAGATCTAGATCTAGATCTAGATCTAGATCTAGATCTAGATCTAGATCTAGATCTAGATCTAGATCTAGATCTAGATCTAGATCTAGATCTAGATCTAGATCTAGATCTAGATCTAGATCTAGATCTAGATCTAGATCTAGATCTAGATCTAGATCTAGATCTAGATCTAGATCTAGATCTAGATCTAGATCTAGATCTAGATCTAGATCTAGATCTAGATCTAGATCTAGATCTAGATCTAGATCTAGATCTAGATCTAGATCTAGATCTAGATCTAGATCTAGATCTAGATCTAGATCTAGATCTAGATCTAGATCTAGATCTAGATCTAGATCTAGATCTAGATCTAGATCTAGATCTAGATCTAGATCTAGATCTAGATCTAGATCTAGATCTAGATCTAGATCTAGATCTAGATCTAGATCTAGATCTAGATCTAGATCTAGATCTAGATCTAGATCTAGATCTAGATCTAGATCTAGATCTAGATCTAGATCTAGATCTAGATCTAGATCTAGATCTAGATCTAGATCTAGATCTAGATCTAGATCTAGATCTAGATCTAGATCTAGATCTAGATCTAGATCTAGATCTAGATCTAGATCTAGATCTAGATCTAGATCTAGATCTAGATCTAGATCTAGATCTAGATCTAGATCTAGATCTAGATCTAGATCTAGATCTAGATCTAGATCTAGATCTAGATCTAGATCTAGATCTAGATCTAGATCTAGATCTAGATCTAGATCTAGATCTAGATCTAGATCTAGATCTAGATCTAGATCTAGATCTAGATCTAGATCTAGATCTAGATCTAGATCTAGATCTAGATCTAGATCTAGATCTAGATCTAGATCTAGATCTAGATCTAGATCTAGATCTAGATCTAGATCTAGATCTAGATCTAGATCTAGATCTAGATCTAGATCTAGATCTAGATCTAGATCTAGATCTAGATCTAGATCTAGATCTAGATCTAGATCTAGATCTAGATCTAGATCTAGATCTAGATCTAGATCTAGATCTAGATCTAGATCTAGATCTAGATCTAGATCTAGATCTAGATCTAGATCTAGATCTAGATCTAGATCTAGATCTAGATCTAGATCTAGATCTAGATCTAGATCTAGATCTAGATCTAGATCTAGATCTAGATCTAGATCTAGATCTAGATCTAGATCTAGATCTAGATCTAGATCTAGATCTAGATCTAGATCTAGATCTAGATCTAGATCTAGATCTAGATCTAGATCTGTATCTATATCTATATCTACATCTATATCTATATCTATATCTATATCTATATCTATATCTATATCTATATCTATATCTAAATCTATATCTATATCTATATCTATATCTATATTTATATCTTTATCTATATCTATATCTATATATATTTATATCTATATCTATATCTACACAGTATAATTATTGTAGAAGTAAGTATTTGCAAGCCTAAATACTGCTATGTACAAAGCTCTGAACTAGCCTGGGATCCCACAAGGGGACAATCGTCATACATGGTCAGTTGATGTTATAAAATACACTCGTATGTAAGTGTACACGTGAAGTATGCACTGAAGGAAGGCTCAGAGAACATTCATATAAGTTACAACCACGTGCACCCAGAATTCATACTTTATCGTGAAGGTTTTATTTTTATTTACACATGAGGAAAGACGTCATAAAAATACGTACAAAAGAATCCCACCCATCAGTTCTATGTTTGAAGTAAATAAGGCATATTTGTATACAAAAACGTATTTCTGGTTAGTTTACTTTGTCAAAGTATAACACCATGTGTTAAGGAACACATACTGTCCTTGCGGAAGACATTGGCCAGCAAAATGTTGCATGTGATAGTGTCGAGACAAAGCTTGATATTCGGGCGATAGTTCCACTATTTTTCTTGGCAGCATGTCGGTGGATCTTCCCGCACTTCAACTCCTACGTGAGCAACAGCGTAGCAAACACTAACCAGAGACTTATTTGAATTATTTCTATGATGTGTCTAGAAAGCACTGTCCTTGAAATGTTACATACGATAACATCCTTTATTTACATGCTTCCACTTGCTTGTATCATCTTTTCTGAGAGACAAAACTTTGATATACTTCAAATGTCCGATGAGGAAGTCGACTCCCCCCACTTCCTTTCCCTTTCAGGATAACGCGGCAATGCGGCATGTTTTTGTGCAACTTTATGCCAGTCAATTATAGAATTTGTGCACAAATGTAGTTCTCTTCGAGATTTTTACCTAGAAATGTTGTGAAATGATGAAGTCTGAGCATTTATCAAAACAGCGACCTCTCCATAGTTGTATATCAAAGTGGAACCTATAATGCATTATTGTTGTAGCTGCAATCGGCGTTGTTCATAGGTGTACAAACTTCTTGAGGCTCTCTTAGTTTGTGATGTTCACATCCCAATACATTTTCCCGATACACTTTTGCTCTTTGGGGGGGGGGTGGAGGGGAGGTCCAACTGCTAACTTTCAAAATACCCCCCTCGGAATGTCCAAAAGTATATTGGACAAATGCATTAGGCAGTGGATTGGAAGTCGATCCGCAACAATACATAGAGAAGTCACTAGGAAACAACGTATCGCACATTTTCGAGATCAATCTCTGAACTTTTGGCCCTGTCAAGCGAATACACCACCTAATGCACTCGTCACATACAACTACGATGTGGGGAAGGGGAGAGGGCGGTCGCTGGCTAACTTGCGATTGCGACAAATAGGTCCAAGAAGTCCTCGAGGTGGGCACTGTTGGGGTTTTTGGAGCCTGTAGTGACGAAGTCACCTTGTGCTGTGATGCAGCAAGGGGCTCTCACTGTTGTGGAGGATCTCTGTGCCTAACAAGCAAACCTTGTAATCCAATGTGCATAAGTGGAAGACTGGAATCAAACTTGTAATTGAAAAGAGTATCAAGTACAAGTATGGTATAGGGAAACACCAACAAAACACACCTCATCTCAATGCTCTGACACAACCTACCCCATCCAAGGGCTCAACACTTTGCTAGGCCGTCAAGCCTATTGTTGCAAGGGTCTCAGCACGGTCACCGTTCTTTCAGGTGAAATGGCCTCTAGGTTGTTAAGGTAGCCTCCTCTCCACGTTGGAATCCACAGCCAGAATTACTAGGTCGTCAGAGGACATCTAACCCTCGTTGCCAAGCTGGCGGAGTGTTGCCAGGCTCACTAGGTTGACAGAGGGGAACTCCAACAAGAAACATAGCTTCCAGATCCACCTAACCAGGCTAGTAGAGCACTGCCAAACACACTGGGTCGACAGAGGGAGACTCCAACACAACCCGAATGTCCACAAAGAATGAACTCTGCGAAGTTGAGTCGAGGTTAGAAAATAACTCTGGGCTCTCACTCCTAGACACAACGCCTGGCCCACAGATGGGCAACATCAAACAAGACAGCTCAAGCTAGGCTGCTTGAGTCTTGCACATAGTCTGGCCAGCACAGCGAGGTAGACAGGCCTTCACGTATTCAGGGGCATCTTCCTGCCCGGGCTCGCTGATTGCTGCTAGGCTTACTAGGGTCTTGAGATGAGAGCGACTGTAGAGTCTTGGTCTGAGGTGTTGTCTGGCAGTGATGGAGTGCTTTTCTGAGTTGTATGAGTCGCTTGCTTAGTTACTATTGAAGTTATTGGAGTTACTGGACTGACTGAGTCCAGTTTGCTTTTATACTAGGATCCAGGCAAGTTGACCAACTGCAGTGTGCCCAGAGGAAGCTTTCTACTACAAGGTCGTAGCTTCCTCCCCAAGAAATCGTCTCGGTCCAAGGCATGCAGATTCCTCCTCAAGGAAGCTTCCTGAATGTTGGCAACTTGGCACTGGTTGCAGCTGTTGAGTCGCGCATGTTGCCGGTGATGCAGGGCGGTCCCCACTCTTGGCTCCGCATGCAGCTACTGAGTCGTGCATGTAGTAGCTGATGTAGCTTCTCAGTCGTGTATGTGGTAGTTGACGCAATGCTGAGTCATGTATGCACCTCCTGATCTAGAGTGGTCCCTACTCCAAAGCTCTGATTGCATATGCTGATGCAAGCAGTCCCAGCAGTCTACTTAGGTGCCCCACCTTGACCAGTCTGGGTTAAGTACCCAATAGTGCTTGCTTGCACTACACAACTACTGACCAAGCTGGGCTAGCAGGCATGCATAGCCCTGCTGTGCATGTAGCAATCAAAGATCCAGACTCCTTTCCCCCTTTGGACCTGAATGCCAAAATGAAATCTGTCCTGTACATAAAAAAATCGCGACCGAGCACCACACGAGTATTTATGCATAAAAATCCGTAACTTCATGCACAGACCTCCGGTTTGCAATCCGACTATGCCATGTCGAAGCTGTCTCTTAGCATAGTTATTTCTCACTCCATCCCTCCCCCTCGATAGGTGCGATAGTGAATGCGAAGACTGTCACATGTTTTTAGTGAAGAAATCAGTGATTGAAACCATCACCAATCAGTGTAGGTTTCAGCTGCCTGAGAAGAAATATGTTGTCAGACAAGTCTTTCGGGTTGCTGTTAGGTTTGCTTAATTCTTTGGGAATTTTTTGAAAATAACAGGACTCAAATTGGTCAAGTATCGCCGTCAAAATGCTTCTTTTAGCATTTTTTTGGTTTTTTTTTCAGGCTGTTGTTTGGTTGGACTTGGTTAGTTAGAGCAGAAAATTAAATTGGGTGAGGTGAGGTCCGTCACCCTTGTCCCCGGTGAGGTTTCTCCATGTAGAAGCAACCTCCCATAATGCAAGCCACTGTGCTAACCATGCATGTGGTGAGCTGTGTAATGGAAGGCTCTAGAAGCTTCAATGACACGGTGCTTGCGAGGCAGGACCGCTTCTTCAAACTGCTTGCTTGGACCGCCCACATGCTAGAGCCACCCTTGGCCAGCGAGTATAAAAGCCCACCGGCAGTCATTCTTTTCTGCTCCCATTATCACTCCAGCTACCTGCTTTGACGAATCCACTCTGTTCTTTCCGTTCCTTGCTCCAACGATGCCCAGTTGCTGCAACCTGACTTCGTCGGAGCTTATGCACTTAGTGTGCCCCACATCCATTCTTGGTTAGCTCCTGACTCTTCCGGACACTTTCGGCGGCTTCGAAGTCATGGTGTTTTCACCGCCGTTGCAGGTGCTCTGGTGGTCGTCGCTGACATTTTTGGTCGTTGCTTCTCAATTTCGTTGGTTGAAAAACTCGTTGCCCACTTTTTATGGCGCTTTTTTGGGCTATCCTTCACAGGTACCTTGCCTTCTATCGACCAGATTCGTGGCCTTTCCTGCTTTTGTTTCTCCCTCACAGCTTGTCGGGTGCGTCGAGCCGAGCTCTTTGCTCGGTCTACCAGCCATGGCCTTCACCTTGGCTTCTTGCACGTGGTCCTCTGCCACAATCCATCACTTGAGGGGCAGACTTTGGCCCATCCTTTTTTTTTCTTCCATTGGTCCTCCCGAGCAAAGGCTTTGCACGAGGCCTCGCTCGCTGCTTGCTGGCCAGCAACCCTGCCATTGCGGCAGGGGCTTTGCGCGAGCTTGCTGTCGTAGCAGGGCCTTGGCGCGCCGGTGCCTGCCATCGGGGCAGGCCTTTGGGCTAGCTCGCGATCGCAGCAAGCTGGTGCAACGTCCACCGTGGACGTTGCTCCCCTCCCCCCCGTCCCTCGGCACTCCCCTCCTCTTTAGCCCCTGTTTCGCTCACAAAAACGAGCGTTCACATTTTTTCCTTCTTTTCAGACGAGCTGTTTGCGCAACTTGCGCTCCACAGCTCGAACCGCTTGGGCTCTATTTCCCAACTTTTGCTCAGGAGCCACTTTCCGCTTCTAATATGCAATTGTTTTTAACTGATGCTCTGAGTTTGTAGTTTGCACACCGGAGCCAAAAAAAAGATGAGCTCCACATGCGATGAGAGCTGCTTTGACAAGGATTAATGCAGTTTCTTGCTACTGCCGGTTGTTGCTTCTCCAGTTGCTGTCACTACTTTCTTGCTGCATCTATTGCTAATAAAGGAGGATCCACAATGGCGAGAAGTAAACTCGCCCTCTGATCCTTTTCTTGGAGAGAGGAAACCTAAAATGGGTTTTCAAGGCTATCGGAATAAAATCTGCATTCCGGCAATTATTGTTTAATCCACCAGGCTACCCGTAGCAGATTTAGGATGTCTCCCATTTTTTGTAACCGTTGCTATTGATGTTGGTTGCTTGTGGGCGTTGCTTTCACCTTCTAGAAGGCACCACACATAGGTTGGCTTTATAGCTCTGATGCGCATGACGGATGGATATAACCACATAGATCATGATCATGACAAGCTCCAAGGTCGTTCCTAGACCTTGGACACCTTGCCTTCACTCCAAAAGCTACTCTGACTGCTGCACAGCTGCTTCAACTCCTTCTATGGCATTAGTTGCTAATAAGCACGCTATTTGTACAGGGACTTGCGGCCATGAGGAGCGAAATTTCTCCTCCACCAACTTTTGCCTTCTGGTGGAAATCCGAGGACGAAGTCCTCCACTGCTCTAGATGTCCGACGTCTCTGTCATTAATTTTGACTAGCTATAGAATCTGGTGTTGAGAAACTGTGATTAGATTGCACATGTCGCCAGTCTCCATGCATGCCTCCTTTGTCAAGACGGGCTAACTATTTCAACCTGCCACTCTGGCAAGATTTTTTTTCATGGAGCATAAGTGCTCCATTCGTGCATGCCACCTGACAGTAGGTGGTCTTACGGTGTCCACCTGCGGTCCCATCAGGATTTGATCACGAAGCGCAAGTGCTCCATCTGTGCATGCCACTAGACACAAAGTGGGCTTACTGCTTCTTTCTACTACTCCAACAGGATTTTGTCACAGAGAGCAACTACTCTTTTTGTGCATGCCACCAGACACCATGTAGGCTTACTAGCGCCACCTTCCACTCCGGCGGGATTTTGTCTGCCTCCCATCTGGCTACATTGCGTGCTGCTTCGAGGCTGGACCAACACATTTTCAGTCCCTCCCCCTCACTCCACAATCTTCTTTTCCATTGCTTCGACAAAGTAAGATGCTACTCCCACATTCACAGCTTCTACAGCTATGGATGATGCCGACATGCTCCTTTGTATATGTGCTCAGGAGTTTACATTCACTCAGCTACATTAAAAAGGTCAGAGGTCTCCTCGGATGCAAAAAGCATCCTTGTTGATGTTGTCGTGGTCTATTCTGAAGATGCATAGATCGATGTACTCTCACTGAGGGGATCTTTGCCATTATAGGTTTTTCCTTTGGCATTTTGTTGCCTTTGGATCCACACCTGATTGTTGTCGCTAAGCAGCATGATAATGATGTGCGCGATCATAGTGTGGCACATCTTGACTCTGGTTGCTCTAATGCGTCATAAAACTCTACTCTAATTTTGCTTCTAATGCACTTGCCGATGCTGACGCTACAACCAAATGGTGCATTACAATACCATACCATGCTCAGATGCTCCCCTTTCTTTATTTTTCTTCTTCTTCCTTCGCTGCTACCCACTCCGCGTCATGGAACAGGTCTTGAGGTTATCAGAAGCACATGTCAGACTGCTGACGAGCATCTTTGCCTTGGTGCAGTTGTCACTATTGCGACGATGGCGGTGATCTGCTTTGGAGCTGCCACCATGTTGCTTCCTCTTGTACCGATGCTATTTCTATACACTTACAGCCTGTAAGCTCATTATGTGAGCTCCCACATGCTTGTGGCTCCATACACGAGTACCAGCTCTTGCAGGTCGTAGGTTGGCTTGTTCTTGGCCACTTGATGCATTAGGAGTGTATGTTGCTGACGCGATTTCACTATACAAGTTGATGAATCGTCAGCTTGTCACGCACTTTGAGGCTCATGTGAACCTCTATCTACTGCCGAAGACACATCCACCTGAGCTGCTCTACTGCATCATCAGCATTCAACTTCTGGGTTGTCTTCTGTTGGATGGAGCATGAAAACTCCGTCTCGGATACGGAGTTGCTTTCTGCATCGTTGTTCAGCTTGTGGAAGTTTGGCAAGGCGTCCAACCCTGTGACCACTAATAACAACACTTTTCTCTCAAGTAGGCACTGTCATTGCGATTGCTACTTCCCACTGCCAGGCTGCTGATGGTAGCCTCGTTCCTAGGTCACCACTCCACTCTCCATGAGCTCCTAGAAGATGGCTACTTGCGTGGGCTCTATTGCAACGTGGGTTGTTGCCGATGGCTTCCCTGCTTGTGACTCGCAAAGTAGTACATGGAGTGATGCGGACCCTCGTGACATCATCATGTGGGTGTTCGAGAAGTACAACTGCTTGTTGTCCGCTGCTGCTTGTGGCGCTTGAAAGCTTGGTGGCACTACTACATGCTTTGACGGTTGCAATGGTGTCCTTGTGGATGCTTCAAAGAACACCGCACGAGTTTGCACGCTTCCTCCATGAGCAGATGAAGCTGACTTTTTCTACTGAGGACAGACAATCTTTGACATATGAGGAGGAGAACTAAGCTGTGGCAGTCGTGCAGATGGCATATGTGACGCTGATGAAGCCTTATTCAGCTATAATGCCTCATTCTATTACTAGATATGCGACAATTTACCTTCAATTTGTGCTGCCTAGGCAGCCAACAGCTCACAGGTATGTCGCTCCTATTGGCAAAGGAGTTGCTGCTTGCCCGTCTGCTGCCGTTTCTCTATGCTTTCATGCTTGACACCTTGCTCCTCAGTTCTCTCATGCTGACCTGTATCAAGCAGTTGTGGTAAAAGTGCCACGAATAACACCTTTGTTGTAGTTTTATATGGCTGAACCACGCAAAGCTGTATCATGCCTTACGTTACAGATCGTATCAATGGGATCTGCACTGGCATGAGAGCTTGTGGCAGGAAGTTTTCCACATCTGCCTGCGAAACTACTGCAATTGATGACGATGGTATTTGTGCCAGTTGAAGTTGATGCTGAAGATACTCCTGTTGTTGAATCTGGGACAACTGCTGCTGAAGCTTTGGACGGTAGGATTCAAAGTTTGTGTGCTCCTTTTTGGATGGTAATTGCACAAGACAATTTTCATTCAGCTATTGTCGCAAGGATTTATTTGCACACACGTTG
Organism: Penium margaritaceum; assembly: GCA_023375785.1. Classification (NCBI taxonomy): domain Eukaryota; kingdom Viridiplantae; phylum Streptophyta; class Zygnematophyceae; order Desmidiales; family Peniaceae; genus Penium; species Penium margaritaceum. The sequence continues at coordinate 9,910 of SZWC01037334.1, forward strand.
TCTCGGCATGCACTTGTGTGAAGCGCCTCCTCTTTTGAGCACTTTGCCTCTTCAGCTATTTCTTACTCTCTCCTTGGACCACATTCTTAGTCCATGCACAAGCTTGATGCTGAGAGATAATTTAGGTGTTGAGAGACCATTTGTGGGCTCTCCATATCGAGGTCTCTCAAATCGTCCTCAATAACTCCATGTGTATAGGGTCGCCACATCACGAGATTACACTGCCACTGGTGAGTGATGACAGTCATTATCATCCTTTGAAGCTTAAACTGTAACTGCTGCTTCTTGTCGGTGGCACGGGTCTGTTGCTCTGATCAAATATTGAGCATGTCCAGACGTCCTTGTGCTCTACTAACATGTTGGGGTTTTTGTAGCCTGAAGTGACAAAGTCACCGCGTGCTCTGATGCAACAAGGGGGTCTTGCTGTTGTCCATGATCTCTGTGCCCAATAAGCAAACCTTGTAATCCAATGTGCAAAAGTGGAATACTGGAATCCAACTTGTAATTGAAAAGACTAAAAAGTACAAGTGTGGTATGGGGAAAAAATGGCAAAACACAGCTCAACTCCATGCTCTGACACAACCTGCCCCATTCCAGGGCGCAACATCTTGCTGGGTCGTCAAGGCTATTGTTGCAAGGGTCTAAGCATGGTCACCGTACTTTCAGGTAAAATGGACTTGAGGTTGTCAAGGCAGCCTCCTCTCCATGCTGGCAACCACTCCCAGTATTACTAGGTTGTCAGAGGACTTCTGACCCTCTTACCCAAGCTGGCAGAGTGTTGCCAAGCTCACTAGGTTCATAGAGGGGAACTCCACTAAGACACACAGCTTCTATATCCTCCTAACCAAGCTGGCAGAGCACTGCCAAACACACTGGGTTGACAAAGGGAGACTTCAACACAGTCCGACTGTCAAGACAGAATCAGCTTTGTAAAGCAGAGCTAAGGTCAGAGACTAACTCTGGGCTCTCACTCCTAGAACAACACTTGGCCCAGAGATGGACAACTTCAAGCAAGACAGCTCAAGCTAGGCTGCTTGTGTTTTGCACGTGGTCTGGCCACCACAATGAGGTAGTCAAGCCTTCACGTAGTCAGGGGCGTCTTCCTGCCCAGGCTGGCGAACGGCTGCTAGGCTTACTAGGGTTTTGAGATTAGAGCGACTTTAGTGTCTTGGTGTGAGGCGTTGTCTGGCAGTGATGAACTGCTGGTGTGAGTTGTTGGAGTCGCTTGTTGAGTTACTACTAAAGGTTTTGGAGTTACTAGACTGACTGAGTCTAGACTACTTTCATACTGGGATTCTGACAAGTTGACCAGGTGCACTGTGCCTAGAGGAAGCTCCCTGCTGCAAGGTCATAGCTTCCTCCTCAAGAAATCTTCCCGGTCCAAGGCAGATAGCTTCCTCCTCAAGGAAGCTTCCTAAATGCTAGTAGCTTGGTAGTGGTCCCAGCTGCTGAGTCGTGCATGTTGTTGTTGACTTAGGGTGGTCCCCACTCTTGGCTCTGCATGCAGCTGTTGAGTTGTGCATGTAATAGCTGATGCAACTTCTGAGTCGTGTATGTATTAGTTGATGCAATGCTGAATCATGCATTCACCACGTGATGTAGAGTGGTCTCTGCTCCAAAGCTCTTCTTGCAGATGCTGATGTAAGCGGTCCCAACAGTCCAATCATGTGTAGCCCCACCCTGACTGGTCTGTGTTGAAAAATTGCCCCTCCGCATACCCAAGTGCGGCGCCGGGAGGCGCCGACGAGCCGCCAGAAAGTGAAAACTCCGCTCCGGCGGATCTGGCGACTCGACCATTGCTCGGATCCTAAAATGGAGGATTTACCGTAAAATTGACAAGTTGCTGAATCCGGTGGAAGTTGTTTCGCCGGAATCGGACAAGTATCGAGGGAGATATGGCCTTCCAAAATTGGGGTGTGCGCAGCGACTCTGGGAGCCGGCTGCGACTCGAAATCCGGTTGATAATCGACCGGATCGAGTAACAAAATTACCATCTGGAGAAAATGCTCCGATAGGCCTGCCGAGGCGTCCGGTGGATGATCCGCCTGATCAGGTGGATCATCCACCGGATCCAGTAGTGCGGGTTGTTACTGTGGGACAGCCAAAATCATGGCTCAGCGTCCGAAACCCAGTAGTACGTTTTGTTACTCGGGGACTTCGTCAAAATTCTGACTGCAGGTCCGCGGACAGGTTTCGAACTTCGTCACACCCCATCACCAAACTCGACCCAAAAGTGGGTAGGGTACGTGGAAACAGTGCAGGGGACCCCTACACCACGTGCAAAAGGACATGCGCCTTGGGAAAGGCGCTTCGCACGTGAAGGAAGGCGCCACGGCGTGTGCGCGCCATGGAGGCGTTACGCGTTTCTATGGTGGGTGAGACCTGCGCTTCGGCAAGCATAACTTGGGCTACACTTGGCCGAATTGCGCGCGGTTTGGTGCGTTGGAAAGCTCATGACTAGCCCTAAAAATGTTGTGATCACGTCTATGTTCACAATATAACATAAAACAACGTTATTCCCTTCGCAAACTGACTGTCTCAAAATTCCTGCTCACATAGCGTGAGGCGACCAGAAAGGACACGCTCAGTCTCAGATTCGCCCAAAACAGTAGACGTGAACGACTAGAGTCTATCAGACCAACTTCGGGACCGCACCACGCGGATTCCATCCTGACAGTCTGGGTTAACTACCGAGCAGTAGTTGCTCGCATTACGGAGCTGCTGACCAAGCTAGGATAACAGGCATGCACAGCTCTGCTGTGCATGCAGCACTCAAAGATCTAGGCTCCTTTCCCCCCTTGGACCTAGAAGCCAGAATTAAATATGGCCTGTACATCAGAAATTCCCAGCCGAGCCGCACTCGAGTATTTATAGATAAAAATCCGTAACTTTATGCACAGACTTTCGATTATCAATCCGACTGCGCCATGTTGAAGCTGTCACTAAGACAGTTATTTCTCACTCCAATAGGCACTGTTCTCAGACTTTACCTATCGTGATCCTAAATAATCACATATTAAGAGCCTACTCATGTTTTTTTCAACATCGTTATGTGAAAGACGGAGAAAGCATTCGTCCCTTGATTCAGATTAATCAAAGGAAAAAAAGCTTGAATCCTAGGATATGTTGTTTGTCGATGTTCAATGTTCAAACGTTTCTGATACGTTAGGAAGTTCATCCGATTACAATTCCCTCCCCCCCGCAAACATCCAAAAAGTAAAAAATATATTTTTGGGGGGGTGGTCAAACTGAGGCATCCACCCGATTATGATTACCTCCCTTACTAAAGATAGAAAATGTATGGGGTGGGTGAATTAGGAAGTGTATAAGTGGGGAAGAACAACAATACACGAATGTACTTAGTAAAGAGAAAGAACGAAGAACCATCCACTCATAGTTCAATGCATTACAATTGTGTACGCTTTGGCATCCTCACCACATACACATCCCAATACACTTCGCCAATACATTCTTTGGTTTTGGTTGGGGGGCGCGAATCTTACTTTGCACTAATGAAGAAGGTACCTCAAGGAGGAGGGGAATCAAAAGCAATGGAATATTATTCCTGAAATGCGAATAGGACACTAAATATGTCACTTTCCAAACTCTTAATAGGCCTAGAATAGAATTTCAAAATTTGGGAACGTTAAACCATTCTACTTCAGAATTAAGTTATCGTGTTCGACACCTAAAGGTTAATGTACACCCAAATATCCGTGTTAAAAACAGTATGACATAAATTGCACTTGAAAAGAAGCTGCCTTCTTAAGCACATGATAATACACACAACAAACCATGTATAAAAGCCAGGTGATTAACCATACCTCACAATCTTGGTGGAACATCGCAGGTCATCCATGGAAGAGTCTTTGCACATCCACCGTCTTAAGGGTAGTTTGGCCTCCAAGCAGTCAGGCGTCCTCCACCCACGCTGGTACGCAAGTGCCAATATAACATGGGTCTTTAAAGGGAACTCCAGCAGAATATTGGCTTAAGCACTCCAACAGAGACCTCAGGGGCCAAGACAATGGTGATGAATAGGTAGCTAAAGTCTTAAACTCTGGAGAGTTGAGGCTGCTCTGTCTGTAAGAGTTGTTATTGAGGTGTGCCAGGGATGTCGCCTTATGTACATGTGGTCCTAGCAAGTTGACCGCCTTTAAGGAGATGCTTCCTCATGTATGGTGGCAACCGTCACCTCTTGACTTTGCAGATATGAAGCTTCCTTGAAATGGAAGCTTCATCTAGTTCTCTGATGTTAGTCAGCTCTGGAATCAACCTTACGGAAGCTTCCTGATGAAGGAAGCTTCATCCAAAGTTATGGTGAAGTTTCTTGATCATGTGGCTTCCTCTCGAAGCAATCCTCCTTTATCATTGACTTTATTGCACACATTGATGAAGATCTTGGAATTCTACTTCTTACCTCGTGCATATTGGTGATGATGGGATAGATGTTCTCTAACGTTGGATGCAAGTTGGCTAGGCAGGTTTAGGTTATCCTGCCATGTATGCCTATGTAACACTATGTAATGTGTAGCCCGCCATCTTCCTAGGATCTGGTAAAGGGCATGTTCTACCACGTGCGCATGCCTACATACTATTCACAATCCTTGCCTTTTACACCCAAAGGGGATGGAGACCAGAGAGATATCTAGCTGAGGTTGAGGAAGATTCTCAGCAAAAATGAACCCAATAAAATTTGTAACTCCTTCTATGGTCCTCTGATTACAGTAGCAGCTACACTACCATGGATTAGTAAACCAACACAGTATTTGACCACTCCAAAAATAAATATAGATATAGATATAGATATAGATATAGGTATATATAGATATCATTATAGATATAGATATAGATATAGATATACATATATATATACATAGATATACATATAGATATACATATAGATATAGATATAGCTATAGATATAGATATAGATATAGATATAGATATAGATATAGATATAGATATAGATATAGATATAGATATAGATATAGATATAGATA
>SZWC01037341.1:974-13474 GCA_023375785.1 Penium margaritaceum
CACACACACACACACACACACACACACACATGCACACATGCGCGCACACACACACACACACACAAACACACACACACACACACACACACACACACACACACACTCAGAAACCTTTACACACACTGTATTATTTAAAAACGCGAAACTATGCCAAAATTTGTTTTGCAACTTGAGTCTTAATTTTGATGACCATGGTTACTACGTAACCAAAGAACCGTTGGCGTCCAATACGCCACCATAAAAGAAACAGCATTTTTTTTGCTGTTGTGAAGAAAATGACCTCGCTATTGGTTTTGCTGACGTTAGCAATTCTGGGGTCAAAACGTCATTTTTTTCGACATTTCAACTCACTGAGAGACACTATCAGTTTCTTATTTGAAGCATGTTTAACATTCCGCCCTATACTAAGCAATTTGATGGTGCTAGAGCGTGACAAAGGCAAAGGCCTCGGATACCCCTCTTCTTGTGGGTTTGTGTGGCTTCCACCCGTCACGAGCGACGACCATGGTGATTACTGGAATACCCTACACTAGTGGTCTGGAGCAACAATATTGGAGAGCACGACGACATGATCCCTGATGCGGAAGCAGCTAGCGCCGGAGCGCCGACGAGTGCTGGCTCCATCCACCTACAGCTATTAGGTAGCTGCCACGACATCTTGGGTGCTTGCCCGGGTGCTTTGCGGTTTTTCTATAGACGCTAGAGTTTTCTCGGTGGACTGGCTCTTGAGCCCGAGTTGCATGTTTTGCATTGTCGCTCCATTGATCGATACCGGACTTGTGCTAATGACCAGTTGTAGTGTACGACTCAAGATTGTGCATCTCAAGGTTGAGACGGTGTTGTGTTTGGATAACTGTGCACGGAGTTAAAGCCAAAGTAGTAGTTTTGGGCCGATTTTAGGACAAACTGATATTGTCGAGTGCGTCACCTGCCATGCGTCGGGGTAGCTATTCATGCTGTGTGCTTTTCAGTTGTCATTTCTCTCTACAACTATAATCAATTTGAGCTCCCCAACACTGTGTACGTGTCCCTAGCCTGGCCCTCATAGTTTCGTGCATGACTTGTGACTATCGTCACACAGTGATGGAGCGCTAACACATAGTTGAGTGGCAAACGGCTGGGAAGGTTCAAAGAAGTTTGTCATGGTATCAAAGCGAGCGGGCCACAGCTTTTTGTGCTGAGCCGCAGAGACACAACAGTTGTAATAGTGAGTGGTAGCAGCGGCTACCACCCATTGTAGCAACACCAGATCCTGGAAGGACCTACCATGACTGCATTGCAGCAGCGGGGTAAAGGCAACAAAGACAGCGGATGTGACTAGTAGCTATAGCAACAGTGGTAGACTAGTTGTAGTAACAGTGGCGGCAGTAGCAGCTGCTTGAGCTGCTCTCTTGGTGAGTAACAGCTGCAACATCAGCCTACAACAGCAACCTGCAACAGCATGAGTAGCCCTTAAGAGCACCAGCAGCCTGTAGCAATAGTAGCCAGCAAAGTTTGTGCGTAACAGCCCACAGCAGTAGCTCGCGGCAGTAGTAGTACCTCACATTAGCAACTGTTACAGACATGGTAGGAGCTATAACGACTACAACAAAAGCGGCAGAGGCAGCAGTAGCTTCAGTGGCCACAACTACAGCATGAGCATAAGTTGTGGCAACAGTAGTTGTAGCAACAACCGAGCTAGCAACAATAGTAGACAACAATAGCAGGCACGGTAGAAGTAGCAAACAATAGTAGTGGCAGTTGTAGCAATAGCGGCGGAGGGAAGCAGCCTTAGCAATGCTAGTTGCAGCAGTAGAAGAAGCTGTGAGCAACTACAGAAGTAGTGGCAGCGGCAACAGCTATAGTAGTGGTGGTGGCGGGCAGCATGCACAGCTGCAACAGTAGTAGTAGTGGCGGTGGCGGCAGCGAGTAGCTATAGCACGCGACCGCAACTGCTCATGATCGCAACAATAGCAGCAGCAGCCCATGCAGTAGTGGCAACCACAGTGGGAACAATAGATGTTGTTGCTTGCTTGCATCGCAAAGCTGCATTGTAGTTTGGCGTAGTGAGCAAGCAACACAAAGCTGCTTGCTCACAGCAAGCTTGCCGGTCGGCGATAACGTCGAGTGAGCTCGCGCGATGAGCTCGCTCGCTCGATGACCTCCCTCAAGGCAAGGGTCTAGTTGGATAGCAAAAAAAACTGGAGGGGGAGAGGACAAGGTGAGGTCCCTGATTGGGGCACCCTAGAACAGCTCCAAAAGGGACACCGAAGGAGGTGGCACCAAAAACAAAGAAAAAAAAAGGAGATAGAGAGAGGACAGGGGGTCCCTCAAGTAAGGCATTGGAGTAAGACCCCGAGAAGGGGTACCCCACTCGTGTTGAGCGTTCGGTGAACAAAAACACGGGGGTGAGTTTTTTTAAAAATATTCTACCTTTGAGTGGGGCTTGAGGCCACCACCATCGTCTAACGGCGGGAACAGTTGTAGCAGTAGCCGCCACGAGAGTCGCAGCATGAGCAATAGCAACGGTGGCTTGAGGCCACAGCCGTCGGCTAACAACGGCACCCGATACAACATCATCGGCACCGAAGGCAACTTCAGGTCGTACATTACATTAGTTGCGCCATCGCCATCGCGTGGCGGTACTGCTTCATTGTAGCAACACACTACGACTGAGATTGTGACTGTGATTGATGACATCATAGCCCGTCTGCAAGACATTACTGTATTCCTATTCCTCTACGTGGTGCTCTGCGCCACTGGATCGAGTGTGCATGACTATCATCCATGCTTAGCTATCGACATGAGCTGCACAGTGTGGCCGTGGGCATTGCTAGCGCTGTGGTCTGTGCTTGAGCCTCAGCCATGGCAAACGTCACAAGCACAGTGGTTGATGCAACTGTAGCACACATCCCACTTGTCTTCGGGGTTTTTGTACTAATACTGTCTAGATATGCGACATGGTTGGCGCCAATGCCAACAGCGCCCTCTTGGGTGGCATTCCCCTTAAATACGACCCTCCCCACCTCTTGCTTTGGTGGATACGCCACTGGGTGATGCCACAACACATCTGCATGGAGACATGAACGCCCTACAAATGGAGCTCTACAACCTCAAATGCATGGTCCAGTAACTCCTCATGGACCTTGACTGACGAAAGAGCTACCACCCTACCACTGATGTAACCTCCCACTTCATATCCATCCTCCTCTTGCTCCAGCATCCCTTCCTCCAACAATGCTAGTATGCCAGATCACTCGTCTACATTTGTCGCCCTCCGCTCATTTTGGAGGATGCTGGCATCATATCAACGGATAGAGTCTCGGCCTATGGCCGTACCACTTGTGCTTACACTCTACGTGCTCGGCAACACGCAGCTCGTTATGCACATCGCGAGCAGGAAGAACCTGTAGATATGGGTGTGGGAGGAGTCACAAGTGATGATACAACCTCGTGCCCTGTCCTCGGCTTGGTCTTCTGAGTTCCCACGGCTCCTGCCAAGATGTCACTCATGGGGGGGATGGTTTGTCTGCTGACGACCGCTATGGAGTTTGGTATTGGTGAGGGGAGAGTTGTGGAGCACAGGATGGTTGAGGCAGATGACGCTACATAGCAGACCTAGCTAGCGGAGAGTTCAACATAGGGGGAAGCCCACCCTGATGGAGACTCTTCGTTAGAGGAGGATTGGTCTCATTCTGAGTCAGTTTCGGGGACGGAGATGGTGATTGTTGATGCCTTGGCTGATGACATGACAACAAGCGATGTAGGAGCTGCGCCTGGCGATGTGCGCACTCCCGAATTTGCTGGTGTGGAGACAACTGCCATGGTTCATGTAGCAGCAGTAGGAGGAGTAGGTGATACAGATGTTGATGCTCTACCCACAACAGATGCCCAAGTGGTTCTGGTAGTGGTGCTTGAAAACAGGAGTACGTGATGGACCACCATGACAAGGCAGACTTCCTCTATGAGGACCAGTCATCTGATGTGGAGTGGTTAGACATAGGGTGGGGGGCAGACGTAGAGGCCAATTACGCTGTCTTATCTGTAGTAACTGTGGCACGAGCACAAGATGACACCTTGGTGACAATAGACATCTGCGTGTGCGACATGGAGGATGCAGAGCAAGTATTGGACCTTCGTCTCAACACTGCCCTGACCGGTGTTACTGGCACCATGGCAGTTCTAACCGAGAATGCAACTACTCTCGTCAAAGCTAAAGTTCCTATACCCAAGCACCTACACACCGCAGTCAATGAGCAAGAGACAGTGGTGGCTTGAGCGGATGCGCACATGAAGAGTCTCAAGGTCGAGCTCGTGGAGGCCGTACAATTGGTGCTTGTTTTGGAGGAGGCCTTTGTTGTTGCACTAGTCAGATCGGCAGCTGACGACAGCAGTGACAACAACAACAACAACGACGACGCTCCAAGGTGAGGCTATGTGCGAAACATTCCACCAGCAACGTCTTCACCCTTGCTATGCATGTGCATGTGTATGTGGATATGGGGGAGCCGTGCTCCCTCCTCACAAATTGTGTTGGACGGGGCCATCAACTTTGCTTGTGCTGTCAGCCTCTGCAGCTCAAGGGGAGTGTTAGTGTGTGGGATTTCGCATGATGTGCTGGTCGAGACCCGTGCACGTGGTGAGTTGTACCAGGGTGATGTGAAGACCCATTTCCTCCACGTGTTATGTATGCTCCATGCATGCCATCTTGTGTGGTCGAGACCCGGACATCCGGAGATATTTTTTGGGGTCACGAGGAGACCTTGTTTCTTTGTATATCTTTCATGATGTTTGACACGTAGATGTGTGATTGACTTCTTGCACGGTCAAAACCCGGGCATTTGGTGTCTTACACCAGTGTCACGAGGAGACCTTGTATTATGGGTTTTTGTGACACACATTGAGTGTAGTCCCTCACTTGTCGTTGTGATGACAACTGTGTTAGCCAAGGGGAGTGTTGGTTTGTGTGGCATGCACCCGTCACGAGCGACGACCATGGTGATGACCTGTACACCTCGCACTGGTGGTGTGGAGCAGTAATGCTGGAGAGCATGGCGAAATTATCCCTGATGCGGACACAACTTGCACCGCAATACTGACAAGTGCTGGTTCGCTCCACCAGTAGCTGCCGGACAGCTACCACGACATCCTGGGTCCTTGCCGGGGTGCTCAGCGCATTTTCTGCAAACGTTAGAGTTTTCTCGGTGGACTGGTTCTTTAGCCCGATTTGCATGTTTTGCATGTTGAGGCCATTGATCAATGCCATAATTGTGCGTGTGACCAGTCGTAGTGTTCCGCTTGAGATTTTGTATCTCTAGGTTCAGACGCTGTTGCGTTTGGATGATTGTGCGCACAGTTCCGGCCAAAGCAATGGTTTTGGGCGGGTTTTAGGACGAGCTAACACTATCGCATGCATCACCCTTTGTGCGCCGCAGTAGCCTTTTATGTTGTGTGCTTGTTTGTTGTCATCTCTCTTTTTAATTATATTCAATTTGAGCTTTCTGACACTGTGTGTGTGTTCCTACCCAAACCCTTGTAGCTTCGTGCATGACTTGTGACTGTCTTCATGCATTGACTGAGCGCTGACACTTAGTTAAGTGGCAAGCAAGTAGGAAGGTTGAAGGAAGTTTCTCACTTCTCCCTCCTCTTTGGGCATCATGAGCGCACGGTCGCAGTCACTCTGGATTGACGAGGGTTGTCGGACGCAGAATGAGATACGTTGACAGAAGCAACGGCATATAAACACGTTTCATGAGATTACGAAGCTACTACGGGGTCGTTCTAGAGCCTCACAGTAGCCACCTACAGGATCTACTAAAACTACACCACCTGTTTGATACTCTATACTGTACACAGTGCCACAGCCTCAACACCCCTCATCACCAGTTGCCGCCTAGGATGAGGAGGAGATAGAGGATGACACACGCGAGGATGAGATTTGTGTCCTTGAGGAGCGGATTTGTGAGCTATGTCTAGGGTCACAGCCTTGCACCTCGCCACCTTCTCACCGTCTGGATCAGGTACGTCGTTCAGCGACGTTCACTTTTGGTGGCGTTTCTATCACTTGTGGTCTCCATATACCTCGTCCAATCCCACGAGCCTGAGGTCGCCCTCCCCATGGATTGACGACCGGAGGACTTTGAGACACCTCCACCCCTCCTCGATATCGAGGAGGGACTCGACTGCTAGGAGACCTTGTTTCAGGTGTGGGTAGATTCTAAGGGCTTTTGGCGTTACTACCACAATCATTTCCAGACTCGCGCCGCTCAACAGATCTAGACAGTTGCTAGAGCGATGCGCGGTCTTCTTGATGCCATGCCACAGGAGACTATGGTCGACTTTCGCCCCTTTCTGGATGAGACCGGGATCGGGAATGGAGCAGATCCGCGTAAGGCTGGGAGCTCACCCTGACTCTTCTCGCTGCAGTGACATGCTACGAGGGCAGCCCAAGTACGTGATATTCACTCCCTCCTTCAGGGTTCCACGGAGCTTGCACCTGACTACTCGAGGCGCACGATGTACCTTTACACGCGCCTTGGGACCGGTGGTGGGACGCTGCTATGGGCACTCAACACCATCATGATGGGGGTGCATTGGACCACGTGAAGCTCTTTACTGTCTTTGACCGTGTGGTTCTCTTTGAGTTTTCGGAGTCACTTTAGCTGCTTCTATGGGCCCGTCGCTACTTCTTCCAGGCCACATCAGCTCATGAGGCTGCCATCGCCAAGCATTAGAGTCCACTTGTTGCAGCAGTGATTACGATCCCTCTTGTGCCTCTGTCCCTACTCACCAATCGTACCTCCACTGCTTCCTCCTCCTCATCCTCTCCCCCAACTGGCCACACTCAGGGCGTTGTAGTGGCTGTATAGTGGAAAAAGGGAAAGAAGCGACGCGGGGAAGGACAACAATAGTAGCAGCAGTAGCTGACACGTATTGGTAGTGGGTGTTTTGTCCACTGCTACAACTATGGAGGCGCTCACTGGTACACGGAGTGTGAGTAATCCCTTGATTGGACTCGGATCATGCGCGGAATTCAAGTGATGCTCATGCAATGGATCTCCTTGAGCGACACACGGCCGGGGCGCGCCGCGACTACGATTATAAAAGATGCATCCGTTTCACCAAGCAGCAGTAGTGATGTGGACCCTTAGGATTACATGATTGCGAAGCTTTGCCACCTATTGGTGCTACGTTCTCAGGGTGGTACGAGTGTGTTGTCACAGCCGAGTGTTCCTAAGACAGCTTATCTTATTGTGTTTGTTGCCCGTGATAATGCTTGTGGTTGAGCTGAGTTCGCATGCGATGAGGATGGACTTGACAATATCGGCTGGCTTGACAAGTCACAGATCCATGCTATTCGTCGTTGTCCTGAGTCCTCTTCTGAGCTTCCACCAGAGGCGGAGTGTTCTCTGGCATGTAACTTAGTTTCAACGACTGGTATTGAGGTGAGTGGTAACTGGATCATTGACTGTGGTGACACCCATCACATGACTTGTCGCCGTAGTGACTTCCTTATGCTTGGTCTCGTTGCGTTTGTTCGATCCGTTCACACAGGGTTTGGTCAGTCATTGCCAGTGCAGGGAGTTGGGGTTGTGCTGTTTGATGGTCCGTCTAGCCCCTTGTACATTTCTAATGTGCTCTTTGTTCCTACTCTTGAGCTGAGCTTGCACTCTGTTCGTGCATGCACCAAGATGGGTCTTACTGTTGAGCACTCTATTGACTATGCCATCATGACTGCTCTTGACACATGTACCATTGTGCTTCGTGCCTCTATTGTTGATGACCTCTGTAATATGTCATGTTGCACTCCCTTTGTTACTTCTCCCCAACCCTCTTGTGCGTGTGTGTTTGTAATTGGTGTTCTTCCCCCTGAGCACCAGCGCTTGGTACATCGTCGCCTCTGTCATGTGAGCTCGGACAATGTGTCTAAGCATTTTCAAACTCAACCAGCCCTTGGTCTTGACGCGGCTTCCTTTGAGAGGCCATCCAAGATTGGTTTTCTTTTTTGCACTCAAGGTAAGATTCATTGCTACTATTACCCTGACTCCTCCTCTCGGGCGCTACACCCACTAGAGTTGGTCCACTTGGACCTCCTTGGTCCTCTCCCAGATGAGTCCCTCTCTGATCCGGGTTGATATGTTCTGACCCTTACCAATGACTTCACCCGCATGCAGTGGGTCTAGAGCCTCTGCCACAAGAGCAACATCGTGCTGGCGGTCCACCCATGGCTTGTGATGGCTGAAAGACCGTCTCGCCACATCCTCCACATGTGACGCTCGGATCGTGGTGGTGAGTTCTTAGGTGAGATGGATGCATACGTTGCTGAGCACGATATCTTTCACTAGCTTTCCGCCCCTGCTACACCATAGTGGAATGGTATTTTTTAGCGTTGGAACTAAACCATGGAGGATGTGGTTTGTGCTATGTGGTCTGAGTGTAGTCTTCTGGAGTCATTTTCCTTTGAGGGCTTATCCTACGTGATGTGGGTCTAGAACCGCTTGCCACAAGGTCCACTTCCATGCCATGTCACACAGTATGAGTTGTGGTACAACCATCGTGCTGATCGCAGACTCGCCCGTGTTTGGGGGTTCCTAGCGTGTGTCTGGTAAATCGAAGATTGGCAGGGGCCCAAGGCCTCACCTCACGTATGCATGTGTACCTTCCTTGGCATCTTCCTCCGGTCAAAGACTGGGCGCTTTTGGGATCCTTCATGCCATCGCATTGTTGAGTCTCGAGATGCCATTGCCTTTGAGGGACTCACCTATCACGACTTGTCAAGCATTCTATTGCTGGCCATCGACCACGTCCCTACTTGTGTGGCCTCCTAGTGGATGGGGGAGTCTAGTCCTATGGATGGGTCCGTCCGGGCCTCCTTACTTGCAGTCCGGTCTCAAGCTGTTAGCGACCTGACCATTGTGGCTGTGGATCCAATCGCCACATCAGTCCCCTCTTGCATACATTATTTAGTGCTAGATTCAGATCCCTTTGGCACACCTGATCCTGTGCCAGTGTTACTCCCCTCTGGCACACCAGATCCCATGCCAGTGCCAGATCCCTCAGGCAAACCTGATCCCGTGCCAGTGTTGGTCCCCTCTAACACACGTGATCGCGTGCGGGTGTCATATCCCTTGGGCACATCTGATCTTGTGCCAGTGTTGATCCCCTCAGACACACCTGATCCCGTGCAGGTGAGCATGGGGTCTATGAGCTTGTTGACCTCCTGTCTAGGCGAAAGGCTATAAAGGCCAAGTGGGTCTTTCGCAAGAAGGTAAAACCTGAAGGCACACTGGATTACTACGAGGCTCGCTTGATAGCCAAGGGATCCTCGCTCAGGATGCAGAATTGTGGCATGCTACAAGTGAGCATGGGGTCTATGAGCTTGTTGACCTCCTGTCTAGGCGAAAGGCTATAAAGGCCAAGTGGGTCTTTCACAAGAAGGTAAAACCTGAAGGCACACTGGATTACTACAAGGCTCGCTTGATAGCCAAGGGATCCTCGCAAGCTGAGGGTGTGTATTTCACAAACACCTTTGCACCCATTGGCCGCATGACTACTGCTCATGCTCTATTCGGGGTTGTTGCTCACCACGACATGGAGCTGCACTAGATGGATGTGAACAAAGCGTTCTTCCAAGAAACCTTCAAGAAGGAGATCTACATGGTTCAGCCACCTAGATTAGAGGTCGGTAACAAGGTGTGGCGCTTGCGGAATGCCTTCTACGACCTGCAATAGTCACCTAGGTGCTGGAACTTGGAGATCACCGACAGACTGGCATCTGCCGGTTACGTGCAGAGTGACGGGGACCCGTTCCTCTTCATGAGACGGATAGCTGAGAGATTTTCTGCCATCCTGGTCTAAGTGGACGACCTCCTGATTGAATTTCCTTTGATGGAGGCCCTGAAGGAGGCCAAGGCAGTCCTTTAGGCTGCCTATAGGATGAAGGACCTTCGTCTTGCAGTTGTATTTCTTAGGATGGAGATTGTGCATGATCATCAGCAACAAACACTCTTGTTCTATCGAGTATGTTATGCTCGCGTTGTGGGGAATCACTTTGCTAACCTCTTTGGTGCAGTTCCCACGGCCTCCACCCCCATTAGTCTTTACGGACAGGATGCCGTAAAGGTGGATGATCCAACACAACTGGGGGAAATAGTGAACGTGACCCTGTACTTGCGCCTAATTGGTTTCTTCATGTACTTGGCCAGTACCACAAGATCCGACATTGCATTCGCTGTCAACCTCCTTGCATAGTTTTCATAGTGTCCTTGGGCAAGAGCCCTTCACGCAGTTGTGCAAGTGGTGCATTGTATGGTGTTGTTATTGTACCTTGAACTATGCTTTTCAAGATAATGTTCGATGGTAGTCAACGACTACACAGACAGTGATTGGACGTGGAGTCCTCATGGGCGCAGTTGAACAGGCTACATGTTCCTGCTTGGTAGCACCAGTTTTTTGTGGTGCTATGACAAGCAGGGTTGTATTGCAGTTAGCTCAACAGAGGCAAAGAATGTTGCTCTGGGGGCTGGAGGTGCTGAGGGGGTGTGGCTGCAATTTCTGTTTTGTGAGTTTTGTTTGTCAGTGCCTTGAATTATTGTGCTTTGTGACAACCAGAGTGCTCTTGCCATTACAGAGAACTCCGGTGTGTTTCATGTAGGCACGGAGCACATTGCTGTTAAGAATCATTGTGTGCGTGAACTTGTGGAGCGATAGGTGATCTCCGTCATTTGGGTCGGCACGGACATGGAGCGGGCTGACATCTGGATCAAGGTAACTTTGCGCCGATAGGTCATGGTGGCCATTCGTTCTGTCAGTCTTCGCCTCTTGCCTGAGAGTGGCTGAGAGTGTGGTGTATGAGCATGGACTGTTGAGCATCCTATTGTACAATTGTGTTTGTTTTGCATGTGTATGGACATGCGTACCATCGGGTCATGACGAAGTGTTGTGATGTGAGTTGTCCCCGTCTGTTTGTATAGCATAATGTGACCATTGAGTCGTGTCCACGCTCGTGCGAATCCTTGATGCAGACACACCTGGCACCAAAGAACCAACGGGTGGTGGTGCCACCCACCTGCAGCTGCTCGACAACTGCCATGACGTCCCGGTTGCTTGCCGAGGTGATTTGCGGTTTCTCTGCAGACGCTAGAGTTCTCTCGGTGGACTGGCTCTTGAGCCCGATTTGCATGTTTTGCACTTTCTGTCCAGTAATCGATGCCAGAATTTTGCGTGTGACCATTCTCAGCATCCAGCTCAATATTTTGTATCTCTAGGTTCACACGGTGTTACGTGTGGATAGACATGCACAGAGTTATGGCAAAACCACTGGTTTTGGGCCATGATTTGGGATGAACTGACACTGTCGCGTGCGACACCCCCCGTGCGGCGCTGCAGCTATTCATGCTATGTGCTTGTCAATTATCATCTGTCTTTACATTAATAAGCTATTGAAGCTTCTGTGACTTTGTGCGTCTCTCTAACCTGACCCTTGCTGTTTCTTGCATCCGCTTGCTTGCTAGTGCGCCAGCTGACCAGACAAGGTCGCCACGTAAGTAGTAGCAAGGATAGCAAGCTTCTTTGCTGTTTCTCTAGCCACCTCTCCTGGCGATGAAGGTAGAATGGCTAACCGGTATCTTTGAGGATGAACTTATTGAATGCAATGTATCCTTTGGATAGTTCTTCAAGAGTGAGTCGTGGCAAAGGTACTTGTGGTGTAGAGTGGATGAAATGTTTGAACATTGTCTTCCATTATAGGTCCATGGTGGGTAACTTCAATTGTAAAACGAATGGGTGTGACAGGAAGAAGTGGCCCCGTTTAGGGAGTTATTGGGATAAGACAAGGGTATGTTTCCTTTGAGATTACTTGCCACGCTGAAGGAAGAGGTCAATCCATTTTGTCGCATGGGCCTCTATGAGGACTGTGGGCCATTTAACGCCTAAACCACCTTTGGAGGAAGGTGTGATTAAGGATGAGATTGATTATAGTTGGAGGCCAGGCCACAACCTATTCCATCACATGAAGAAATAGAGGAGAGAAAGTTGAAAAGGAGCGAGCACATATGGAGCTTTACAAAGAAGCCCCAATTCTGGGAGCAAAACTTGAAATCAACCCCGTTTTCGGCTGACCATCTTCTATTTGCCCCCATTTTGAGGATTATCACTACGTTGCCACCATTAAAAAAAACCTTCTCCCTTAGCTTTTAAATTATCACTAAGGAGCCCTTATTAGGGAAGTCCACGTCTTCATTGAAGCATGAACGTACACCCTTATGAACAAGACAGACATGTAAATTTACACGCAAATGTTTATGTATATGTACATGTATATGTATAGGTATATGTATATGTATATGTATATGTATATGTATATGTATATGTATATGTATATGTATATGTATATGTATATGTATATGTATATGTATATGTATATCTATATGTATATGTATATGTACATCTATATGTATATGTATATGAATATGTATATGTATATGTATATGTATATCTATATGTATATGTATATGTACATC
>SZWC01037342.1:1767-14908 GCA_023375785.1 Penium margaritaceum
ACTTACACGCACTTACACACACTTACACGAACTTACACAAGACTACACGTACTTAAACCGCACTTACACGCACTGACACGTACTTACACACACTTACACGAACTTAAACCGCACTTACACGCACTTACACACACTTATACACACTTACACGTAGTTACAAGCACTTACACATATGTACACGTACTTACACGCACTTACACGCACTTACACATATTTACACGCACTTACACACACTTATACATACTTACACGCACTTACATGCACTTACACGTACTTACACGCACTTACTTGCACTTACACCCAGTAACACGCACTTACACGTACTTACTCGTGCTTACATGCACTTACACATACTTACAGGCACTTACTTGCACTTACACGTACTTACACATAATTACACGTACTTACATGTACTTACACGCACTTACACACACTTATACAAACTTACACGCACTTATACATACATACACAAACTTAAACTGCACTTACATACACTTACACGCAGTTACACGCACTTACACGTACTTACATGCTCTTACACAAACTTATATCCACTTACACGCACTTACACGCACTTACTAACACTTACACGCACTTACACATATGTACACGTACTTACACGAACTTACGTGCACTTACACGTACATACACGCACCTACACAAACTCACGTGCACTTATACGTACTTACACGCACCTACATGCACTTACACGCACTTGCATACACTTTCACGCATTTACACACACTTACACGCACTTACACGTACTTACATCCACTTACACGCACTTACACGTACTTACACGCACTTACACACACTTACATAAACTTACACGCACTTACATGTACTTACACGCACTTACACACACTTACGAGCACTTACACACACTTACACGCACTTACACGTACTTACACGCACTTACACACACTTACATAAACTTACACGCACTTACATGTACTTACACGCACTTACACACACTTACGAGCACTTACACACACTTACACGCACTTACACACACTTACATGTATTTACACGCACTTACACGTTCTTACACGCACTTACATGCACTTACACGCACTTACATAAACTTATACGCATTTGCACGCACTTACACACACTAACACGAATGTACACGTACTAACGCTGACTTACATAAACTTACACATACTTATAGGCACTTACATGCACTAACACGCACTTACACACACTTACACGCACTTACACACACGTACACAAATTTACATGCACTTACACGCACTTGCACGAACTTACACGCACTTAGACGCACTTACACGCTTTTACACGCACTTACACACACTTACACGCACTTACACGCACGTACACGCACTTACACATACTAACACGCACTTACACGTACTTACACAAAATTACACGTACCCACACGTACTTACAAGCACTTACACGCACTTACACACACTGACACGCACTTACACGCACTTACACGCACTTACACGCACTTACACGAACTTACACGTACTTACACGAAATTACACTCACTTAAACCGCACTTACACGCATTGACACGCACTTACACGCACTTCCATGAACTTAAACCACACTTACACGCACTTATACACACTTAAACGCACTTACACGTAGTTACACGCATGAACACAAACATACATGTACTTACACACACTTACACACACTTACACGCACTTATACGTACTTACACACACTTACACGCACTTACATGCACATTCACGCACTTACACGTACTTACACGCACTTACTTGCACTTACACGCACTTACACCCACTAACACACACTTACATGTTCTTACACGCACTTGCTTGTGCTTACATACACTTACACATACTTACACGCACTTACTTGCACTTACACGTACTTACACGTACTAACACGTACTTACATGCACTTACATGCACTTACAGGCACTTACACAAACTTACACGCACTTACACATACTTACACAAACTTAAATTTCACTAACATACAATTACACGCATTTACACGCACTTACACGCACTTACACACACTTACATGCACTTACACGCACTTACACGAACTTACACACACTTATACGTACTTGCACGAACTTACACACACTTAGACATACTTACACACACTTACACGCACTTACACACACTTACACGCACGTACATGCACTTACACACACTTACACGTACTTACACCCACTAACACGCACTGACACGCACTTACACAAAATTACACGCACCTACACACACTTACACGCACTTACACACACTTACATACACTAACACGCACTTACATGCACTTACACATACTTACACGTACTTACACGTACTTACATGCACTTATACGCACTTACACACACCTATACGCACTTACACGCACTTACACGCACTTACACACACTTACACGAACTTACACAAAATCATACGCACTTAAACCACACTTACACGCAGTGACACACACTTACATGCACTTACACGTTCTTACACGAACTTAAACCGCACGTACACGCACTTACACACACTTACACACACTTACATGCACTTACACGTTCTTACACGAACTTAAACCGCACGTACACGCACTTACACACACTTACACACACTTACATGCACTTACACGCACTTACACAAAATTACACATACTTACACGCACTTACACGCACTTATATGCACTTACATGCACTTACACGCACTTACACGCACTTACACACACTTACACGTATTTACACACACTTACTTGCACTTACACCCACTCACTTACATGCACTTACACGTGCATACATGCACTTACACGTACTTACACGCACTTACACGTACTTACACGTACTTACACGCACTTACGTGCACTTACACGCACTTTAATGACCTTACATGCACTTACACACACTTACACGAACGTAAACTGCACTTACATGCACTTACACCCACTTACACGCACTCACACACACTTACACGTACTTATACACACTTACACGCACTTACATGCACTTACACGAACTTACACGCACTTACACACACTTACACGTACTTAAACGCACTTACACACACTTACATGCACAAACTCGTGCTTACACATGCTTACGCGCACTTACGCGAACTTACACGCACTTATACAAACTTACATGCACTTACACTTACTTATATACACTTACACGCACGTACATGCACTTACACGCTTACACACACTTACACACACTTACATGCACTTACAAGCACTTACACGCACTTACACATACTTATACGCACTTACACGTACTTACACGCACTTACACACACTTACACACACTTGCACACACTTACCAGCACTTACACGCACTTACACATACTTACACAAACTTACATGCATTTACACGTACTTACACATACTTACACGCACTTACACCCTCTTATACAAACTTACATCCACTTATACGTACTTACACGCACTTACACATACTTACACGTACTTACACGAACTTACGTGTACTTACACACACTTACAAGCACCTGCATGTACTTACACGCACTTACACACACTTACACGCATTTACTTGCACTTACATGCACTTACACGCACTTACATGCACTTACGTGCGCTTACGTGCACTTATACGCACTTACATGCACTTACACGCACTTACACGCACTTACACGCTCTTACACACACTTACACGCACTTACACGTACTTATAAATACTTACACACACTTACACGCACTTACATGCTCTTACATGCACTTACACGCACTTACACACACTTACACGCACTTACATGCACTTACATGCACTTACATGCACTTACACAAACTTACACGCGCTTACACGCACTTACATGTACTTACACACACTTACACGCACTTACACGAACGTACACATACTAACACGCACTTACACAAACTTACACGCACTTACAAACACTTACACGTACTTACACGCACTTACACGTACTTACACGCACTTACACACACTTACACGCACTTACACGCACTTACACGCACATATACAAACTTACACGCACTTACACTCACTTGCACGATCTTACACGCACTTAGACACTCTTACACGCACATATACGCACTTACACACACTTATACGTACTTACACGCACTTACACACACTTACACGTACTTACGCGCACAAACATGTACTTACACGCACTTACACAAGATTACACGCACATATACACACTTACACGCACTTACACACACTTATACGCACTAACACATGTTTACACGCACTTACATGCACTTACATACACTTACACACACTTCCACCCACTTACATGTACTTAGACACACTTACACGTACTTACACACACTTACACGAACTTACACAAATATACACGCACTTAAACTGCACTTACACACACTGACACACACTTACACGCACTTACACGTACTTACATGCACTTACACGCACTTACACGCACTTACACACACTTACACGCACTTACACGTACTTAAACGCACTTACTTGCACTTCCACGAACTTACACCCAATTACACGCACTTACACGTACTAACATGCACTTACACGTGCTTACATGCACTTACACGTACTTACATGCACTTACTTGCACTTACATGACTTACACATACTTACACGTACTTACACGCCGTTACATGCACTTACATGCACGTACACAAACTTACACGCACTTACACGCACTTATCCGAACTTAAACCGCACTTACATACACTTACACGCACTTACATGCATGTACACGCACTTACACATTCTTACACGCACTTACATGAACTTACACGCACTCACACACACTTGCACAAACTTACACGCACTTAGACGCACTTATACGCACTTATACGTACGTACACACACTTACATGCACTTACACACACTTACACGCACTTACATGCACTAACGTGCACTTACACGCACTTACACAAAATTACACACACCTACACACACTTACATGCACTTACACGCACTTACACACACTAACATGCACTTTCATACACTTATACGCACTTATACGCACTTACACGCACTTACACGCACTTACACGTACTTACACACACTTATACGCACATACACGTACTTACACGCACTTACACGAACTTACACAAAACTACACGCACTTAAACCGTACTTACACGCACTGACACGCACTTACACACTGTTACACGCACTTACACGAACTTAAACCGCACTTACACGCACTTACACACACTTATACACACTTATACGCACTTACATGAACTTACACGTACTTACACGCACTTACACACACTTACACGCACTTACACATACTTACACGTACTTACACGTGCTTACACACACTTACACATACTTACACATACTTACACGCACTTACTTGCACTTATACGCACTTACACCCACGTATACGCACTTACACGTACTGACACGCACTTACACATGCTTACATGCACTTACACGTACTTACATGCACTTACTTGTACTTACACGTACTTACACGTACTTACACGTACTTACACGCACTTACACATACTCACACGCACTTACACAAACTCACACACACTTACACGTACTTACATGCACTTACTTGTACTTACACGTACTTACACGTACTTACACGTACTTACACGCACTTACACATACTCACACGCACTTACACAAACTCACACACACTTACACGTACTTACACGAACTTAAACTGCACTTACACGTGCTTACACGCACTTACACGCACTTACACGCTCTTACATGCACTTACACGTACTTACACGAACTTACACGTACTTGCACACACCTTCACCCACGTACACGAACATAAACCACGCTTACACGTACTTACATGCACCTACACGCTCTTACACGTACATACACGCACTAACATGCACTTACACGCACTTACACGTACTTGTACATACTTATATGCACTTACATGCACTTACACACACTTACACACACTTACACGCACTTACACACACTTACACGTACTTACACGTACTTACATGCATTTACACGCTCTTACACACATTTAGACGCTCTTACACGCTCTTACATCCACTTACACTCAGGTATACGCACATACACACACTTACACATACGTACATGCACTGACACGTACTTACACATACATACAGGAAGTTACGCGCACTTACATGCACCTACATGTTATTACACGCACATACACGTATTTAAACGCACTTACACGTACTTACATGCACTTACACGCACTTGCACATACTTACACAAAGTTACACGTACTTACACAAACTTACATGCACTTACACGCACATACGAGCACTTACACGCACTTATACACACTTACGCACACTTACACGCACTTACACACACTTACACAAACTTACACACACTTACAGGCACTTACACGCACTTACACACAAATAAACCCATTTACACACACTTACACAAACTTACACGCACCTTACTCGCACTTACACGCACTTAGAAGCACTTACACACACCTACATGAACGTACACGCACTAACATGCACATACACGAACTTTCACGCACTTACACGCATTTACACGCACTTACACGCACTTACATACACTTACATGGAATTACACGCACTTACACACACTTCTACATAATTACACACACTTACACGCACTTACACGTACTTACACGCACTTACAAGAACTTACACACACTTACATGCACTTGCACAAACTTACACGCACTTAGACGCACTTACATGCACTTACACGTACTTACACGTACTTACACGCACTTACACGCACTAACACGTACTTACACGCACTAACACAAAATTACACGTACCTATACACACTTACACGCACTTACATGTACTTACACACACTTACACGCACTTACATGCACTTACACACACTTATATGCACTTACATGTACTTACACATACTTACACGTTCTTACATGCACTTACACGAACTTACACGCACTTACATGTACTTACACATACTTACACGTTCTTACATGCACTTACACGAACTTACACGATATTACACACACTTAACCTGCACTTACATGCACTTACACGCACTCATACGCACTTACACCCACTTACACGCACTTACATGAACTTAAAGCGTACTTACACGCACTTACACACACTTAAACGCACTTACACGTACTTACACGCACTTACACAAACTTAAACGTACTTACACGCACTTATACACACTTACACACACTTACACGCACTTACACGCACTTACACGTACTTACACATACTAACACGCACTTACACGTACTTATACGTACTTACTTGCACTTACATACACTTACATCCACTTACACGCACTTACACGCACTTACACGCACTTACTTATGCTCACATGCACGTACACATACTTACACACACTTTCTTGCACTTACACGTACTTACACGTACTTACATGTACTTACACACACTTACACATACTTATACGCATTTACACGAACTTACACGTACTTACACGCACTTACACGCACTTACACATACTTAAACGCACTTACACGTACTTACACGCACTTACACATACTTAAACGCACTTACACGTACTTACACGCACTTACACATACTTACACGCACTTACACGCACTTTTACGCACTTACAAGAACTTAAACTACACTTACACGCACTTGCACAAACATATATGTACTCAGATGCACCTAGACACACTTACACGCACTTACACGCACTTACACGCACTTACACGAACTTACACAAAATTACACGCACTTAAACTGCACTTACACGCACTTATACGCACTTACACACACTTACACGCACTTACACAAACTTAAACCGTAGTTACACACACTTACACACACTTACATGCACTTATATGCACTTACACAAACTTACACGTACTTACACGCACTTACACATACTTACACGTACTTACATGCACTTACACGCACTTACATCCACTTACACACACTTACACGCACTTACACATACTTACACGTACTTACATGCACTTACACGCACTTACATCCACTTACACACACTTGCACGTACTTACACAAAGTTACAGGCACTTACACGCACTTACACGTACTTACACGCACATAGGAGCACTTACATGCACTTACACACTTACACGTATGTACACAAACTTACACGCACTTACACGCACTTACACGCACTTAAACGCACTTACAGGAACTTACACGCACTTACACATACTTACATGCACGTACACACACTTACACGCACTTACACACACTTACATGCACTTACACGCACGTATACACATTTACACGTACTTACATGTACTGACACACACTTATACACACTTACACATACTTACATGTACTTACACGTACTTACACACACTTACACACACTTACACACACTTACACGCACTTACACGCACCTACACGCACGTACACGCACTTACACAAACTTACACACACTTACACACAGTTACACGCACAAACACGCACTTACACGTACGAAATCATACGTATACATGCCTACACGTACTTACACGAGCTTACACACACTTATACGAACTTACACGCACTTACACATACTTACACGCACTAACACGCACTTACACGCACTTACACACTTAAACACACTTACACGCACTTACACACACTTAAATAAACTTACATGTACTTATACACACTTCCACGCACTTACACACACTTACACGCACTTACACGCACTTACACGCACTTACACGCACTTACACACACTTATACGCACTTATACGCACGTACACGCACTTATACATACATATACGCACTTACTCGCACTTACATGCACTGACACGCACTTGTACGCACTTACACATACTTACACACACTTACACACACTTACATGCACTTACACAAACTTACACGTACTTACACGCACTTACACGCACTTACACATACTTACACACACTTACACACACTTACATGCACTTACACAAACTTACACGTACTTACATGCACTTACACGCACTTACACACACTTATACGCACTTACACGCACTTATATGCACTTACACATACTTACAAGCACTTCCACACACTTACACGCACTTACACAAACTTACACGTATTTACAAGCACTTACACACACTTACACGCACATACACGCACTTACACGCTCTTATATGAACTTATATCCACTTACACGCACTTACACATACTAACACGCATCTACACGAACGTATGTGCACTTACATGCACTTACATGCACCTACATGCACTTACACGCACTTATACACACTTACACGCATTTACACACACTTACACACACTTACACGTACTTACATGCACTTACATGCACTTACATGCACTTACACGCACTTACACACACTTACACGAACTTACACACACTTACATGCACTTTCACACACTTATGAGCACTTACACACACTTACACGCACTTACACGTACTTACATGCATTTGCACGTACTTACACGCACTTACACAAACTTACACGTACTTATACGTACTTACACACACATACACATACTTATACGCACTTACACGAATGTACACACACTAACACATACTTACACGAACTTACACGCACTTACACGCACTTACATGCACTAACACACACTTACACGCACTTACACGCACTTACACGTACTTATACGTACTTACACACACATACACATACTTATACGCACTTACACGAATGTACACACACTAACACATACTTACACGAACTTACACGCACTTACACGCACTTACATGCACTAACACACACTTACACGCACTTACACGCACTTACACGCACTTACACGAATTTACACACACTTACACACACTTGTACAAACGTACACGCACTTAGACACACTTACACACACTTATACAAACTTACACATACTTACACACACTTACATGCACTTACACACACGTACACGCACTTACACGCAATAACACGTACTTACATGCACTTACACAAAAGTTCACGCACCTACACGTACTTACACGTACTTACATGCACTTACACACACTGACACACACTTACACGTACTTACACGCACTTACACGTGCTTACACGCACTTACACGAACTTACACAAAATTACACGTACTTAAACCACACTTACACGCACTGAAATGCACTTACACGCACTTACACGAACTTAAACCGCACTTACACGTACTTACATGCTTAAACGTACTTACACGCACTTATACACACTTACACACACTTACACGCACTTACACGCACTTACACGTACTTACACATACTAAAACGCACTTACACGTACTTATACGTACTTAATTGCACTTACACACACATACATCCACTTACACGCACTTACACGCACTTACACATGCTTACATGCACGTAAACATACTTACACACACTTTCTTGCACTTACACGTACTTACACGTACTTACATGTACTTACACACACTTACACATACTTATACACACTTACACGAACTAACACATACTTACACACACTTCCACGCACTGACACATACTTAAACGCACTTACACGCACTTACACGCACTTACACACACTTACTCATACTTACACGCACATACACGCACTTTAACGCACTTACACGAACTTAAAATACACTTACACGCACTTGTACAAACTTACATGTACTCAGATGAACTTAGACACACTTACACACACTTACACGCACTTACACGCACTTACACGAACTTACACAAAATTACACGCACTTAAATTGCACTTACACGCACTTACACGCACTTACACACACTTACACGCACTTACACGAACTTAAATTGTACTTACACGCACTTACACACACTTACATGCACTTACACGCACTTATACGCACTTACACAAACTTACACACACTTACACATACTTACACGTACTTACATGCACTTACACGCACCTACATCCACTTACACACACTTGCATGTACTTACACAAAGTTACACGCACTTACACGCACTTACACGTACTTACACGCACATACGAGCACTTACACGTACTTACAAGCACTTACATGCATTTACACACACTTACACGTACGTACACAAACTTACACGCACTTACACGTACTTACACGCACTTAAACGCACTTACAGGAACTTACACGCACTTACACATACTTACATGCACGTACACACACTTACACGCACTTACACACACTTACATGCACTTACACGCACTTATACACATTTACACATACTTACATGTACTGACACGCACTTATACACACTTACACATACTTACACGTACTTACACGTACTTA
Source organism: Penium margaritaceum (assembly GCA_023375785.1). Lineage (NCBI taxonomy): Eukaryota > Viridiplantae > Streptophyta > Zygnematophyceae > Desmidiales > Peniaceae > Penium > Penium margaritaceum. Next base: position 12,865 of record SZWC01037342.1, read on the forward strand.
CACACACTTACACACACTTACACGCACTTACACGCACTTATACACACTTACACGTACTTACATGTACTGACACGCACTTATACACACTTACACATACTTACACGTACTTACACGTACTTACACACACTTACACACACTTACACGCACTTACATGCACTTACACGCACCTACACGCACTTATACGCACTTACACAAACTTACACACACTTGCACACACTTACACGTACATACACGCACTTACACACATGAAATCATACGTATACATGCCTACACGTACTTACACGAACTTACACGCACTTATACAAACTTACACGCACTTACACATACTTACACGTACTAACACGCACTTACACGCACTTACACACACTTACACAAACTTACACATACTTGCACGCACTTACACGTACTTACACGCACCTACACGAACGTACATGCACTTCCACGCACTTACACGCACCTACATGCACTTACACGTACTTACACACACTTACACGCATTTAGAGACACTTACACACACTTACACGTACAAACATGCACTTACATGCACTTACATGCACTTACACGTACTTGCACGCACTTACACAAACTTACACACACTTACACGCACTTACACACACTTACGAGCACTTACACAAACTTACACGCACTTACACCCACTTACACACATTTAGACGTACTTACACGCACTTACACAAACTTACACGTACTTACACGTACTTACACACACATACACGTACTTATACGCACTTACACGAATGTACACACACTAACACATACTTACACGAACTTACACGTACTTACACGCACTTACATGCACTAACACACACTTAGACACACTTACACGCACTTACACGCACTTACACAAACTTACACACACTTATACACACTTGCACGAACGTACACGCACTTAGACGCACTTACATACACTTATACGAACTTACACATACTTACACACACCTACATGCACTTACACACACGTACACGTTTTTACACGCACTAACACGCACTTACATGCACTTACACAAAATTTCACGCACCTACACGTACTTACACGTACTTACATGCACTTACACTCACTGACACACACTTAAACGTACTTACACGCACTTACACGTACTTACACGCACTTACACGAACTTACACAAAATTGCACGTACTTAAACCACACTTACACGCACTGAAATGCACTTACACGCACTTACACGAACTTAAACCGCACTTACACGTACTTACACACACTTATACGTACTTACACGCAGTTATAAGCACTTACACAAACGTACACGTACTTACACGCACTTACACGCACTTACACGCACTTACATGCACTTACATACACTAACACATACGTACACACACGTACACGCACTTACACGTACTTTCACGCACTTACTTGCACTTACACGCACTTACACCCACTAACATGCACTTATACGTACTTATACGCACTTACTTGTGCTTACATGCACTTACACATACTTACACACACTTACACATACTTACACGTACTTACACGTACTTGCATGCACTTACACACACTTACACGCACTTACACGTACTTACACGTACTTACACGCACTTATACATACGTACTCACACTTACACGTACTTACACGCACCTACACGAACGTACGTGTACTTACACGCACTTACATGCACTAACACGCACTTACACGCACTTACACGCACGTACACTCACTTACACGAACTTACACGCACTTACACGCACTTGCACAAACATATACACACTTAGACGCACTTACACGCACTTACACACACTTACACACACTTACACACACTCACACGTACTTACACGCATGTACATGCACTTACACGTACTAACACGCACTCACACAAACTTACACGCACTTACACACACTTACACGTACTTACACGGACTTACACGTACTTACACTTACTTACACACACTTACACGCACTTACACACACTTACATGCACATATACAAACTTACACGCACTTACACTCACTTGCACAAACTTACACGCACTTAGACGCTCTTACACGCACATATACGCACTTACA
>SZWC01037346.1:3347-14905 GCA_023375785.1 Penium margaritaceum
ACCCACCCCCCTCCCCCCCCCCCCCCCCCCCCCCCCCCCTTGATCCCATCCCTTTCCCATTATCCCGCTATCAGAGAAAGTTCGTCAGTCAGTGCATCGTCTTCATTCCATGTTTCGTCCAACAATGAACCATTCACCTGTTTTCATCATCGGATACTTTCCCATTGGACAAATGAAACTATTAGCTCAAACTCATCTTGCATTTCCTTACGAAACACTAACGTCCAACTCAGAAATGTGAGGGCAAAAAACTCCATTCAGGATTATATTGTTCGAGGTTTCTTCACAAAATTGTCATCATTCTGGTATCAAAGTAGGAAAATGGTGCACGTCCACAAGTGCAAAAAATTCAATTTGAAAACGATGCTAATCCAAATAAGAAATTAAAATTACAAAGATTATCAAAACATCTGGGATTAAAAACAGATGAAAAATATATCAAAATATTTTTTCCACGAAAAATAGTTTTCCTATTAATTTATCTTAAGAATAAAACGTCTTTGCCTAAGAAAAAATCCATGGGAAACATAACATGGACAATGAATGGCGTATTCTTGATTTCTTTCTCATTTTGAGAAAAACAGATATGAAAAAATAAAAAAAAATAATTGAAAAAATCCAATATTTTTGAATAATAATGACCTTAAAATGCCATAAACGTACAACTCAAACATACAAACCCTATAAACAACATGAGCATCAAAATGGATACATGAATGCAAAAAGTGATAGAGTGTAATGGTAAAGAGATTTAAAACATCGTCTTTGTAAGAAAAATATGAGGAGGAATGTGATAACTGAAGATTTTATAAATGAAAATTTTGTGTTTAGGTCATGGGCAAAACCATCAGGTTGTTAAGCATAGAAATCTATGACATGATAATGCTACAAGCTTTAGCTACTTTGGAGAGACGATGGTACTTTTGCAATGGCTATTGAAAAAAGACGTTATCTACGTCCTCGTTTGTGGTGATGTGCCAAACATGATCCGCCAAAAACATTGGGCTGCCAGCGTCGTAACAAACCCCATACACCCTTTTCTTTTTAATGTTTGTAGATAAAATAATCTTGAGAAAAACGAGGTTCACTCCCTCACCCCAACTTTGGTTATTACTATCTTTAGACAACATCGTTCTTTTTGTACTTGTGAAAATTCAAATGTTTTTAGCTTTTGCAAAATCTACGAGGGGGATTTAAAAGGTTGCTTGAGGAACTTGTTGGCTTTGGAGTGACCAGTCAACAGGACAAAACTACACAAGCGTTTGAGAGAGGCCGTGAATCCGTAGCATGGCGAGTCCTTGCAAAAGCTAGATCAACCACAATCATGTTCAGAAGATTGATATAAAATGCCCTGACAACGATGAATAACGTGAATTGCATGAAAAATATTGTAGTTGAGGGGAACGTGTGGCTGTTTGGTATGATTAGAGAAATATCCCTATCACTGGAGAAGAAGCAAAAAAATCAACAAGATGTTACAAAACCACCTATAGTAGTTTCTCACGGTTCGTTCTACATGATGAAGGTAACATTTTATTCTTGCCTTAAAGATACAGGTTGTGGGTGAGCCCCCTTCAAATGTAACGGCAAATAATAGCTGAATTTGATTATACAAACCCACTTTCAAGGCCACAAAATGTGCCATTAGAGATCCATCACTCAAAAGTGTAGTCATTAGTCTTATGTCGGACTTGGAAAACAATTTGGAAGGGAAAGGGTTGGATAGTGAAATAAAAATTGTTTCCAGATGATTTCAGATGACATGGAGAAGGACATGAAGAATTCTCTAATCCACTTGTCGAGATGTAACCACAAGTGTTGACTTGTGGACCCACAAGGCACCCACTCTTAATCCATGGAAATAAAGTTTGGAAAACCTGATCTACAAATAGAACACTTTTAAAGCCAAAACATTGCACCAAAGAAGTTTGTTTCTAATGTCATAGGCTGAGGCTAGTAGAGGTAGACAATGAAGGCATAAAAAACAATCTAAAGACAGAAATAACATCTGAAGGTATAAGGGATAGACAAATAACAGTCCCTTAAAGTAGTTAAGGGAGAGCCTCCTTGGAGGCTCATAACTTGGAGGTTGCAGGTAGTTCCATAATCACGGAGGCCGCTTGAAGATTCATCGGGAAGATGAAAGGTCATCATTATGTAAAAGGTTAGCTAGAATTTGTACGTGGAAGACGTGGATACCTTATATTATGTTGTTAAATAATACTATCATTTAGACACATTGTATAGTTTTTCTTGCAAGATGATGGTAATTCTGCAATGGTTGTCACACAAATCCATCTCCTCATTTGTGGTAATGCGTAGAGGGTGATATGCCACAAACATAATAAGGAGGCATTATGGAAAAAAGTGGGTTTTGAAACACCCTTGTTTTGTCACAACATTCACAAATGGGTGAATTGCGAGGGAAAATGGTCACTCTCCCCCTCCCCCCTTTTGCTTGGAGGTATCCGCGTTTCCAACAATCCTTTTAGTTTTTGTAAAATTCTCCAATGTTTGTAGTTTTAAGAAAAAATACAAGGAATGGTCTAAGGGTTGCCTAAGCACCTTGGTGGCTTGAAAGTGACAACGCAAGGTAGCGAGCCCTTGAATCACCAGCATGAAGAGTGCTTATGATCATTAGTTTGATTGTGGTCATGTTCGGGAGATGACACGAACTAACTCGTTGGCAAGGAATGAAGTAGTCTATGTCTAAAACATGTTGCGGTTGCAAGGAATGTGTGGTTTTTTGGGCCGTTTACAACATCTGCTCATTTGTTGGAAAGAGGCCAAAAACTGAGCAAAACGTTTTGGAGCCACGTAGAGTAGTTGTTTTAGCCTTATTTTTACATGATGGAGTTAATCGTTACTTGTCCATTCTGACAACCAGCTTGTGGATCCTCCTCCTTCAATTATAGGTGCACGTACAAGCTCGATTGAGGCATAGAAGCTGAATACAAAGGCCACGGACTATTGCATTAGAGAGCCATCAGAAAAAAATGTTTGGTATGAAACTTGGTGGTTCAAAACGTCAAAGAAAATAATGGTCGTGCAAATGCACCTTGCAAATGGAGCAATCCTTACCCTCTTATGTAAGGTGGACTAATGTTATGGTTTACAAAATCATTTTCTAAGATTCAAAGATGAAAAGATATCCTCTATTTCCTATTGTGACACTCACATCATCTGTTAAGGCACCACCAACACACATTTCTTCTTTTTTGAATTTCTCCACCGTGGAATTTGATGATGAAGAAACAAGATCCGATTTTATGATTTCACTTACATTAAGAGTTGATGAGCATGGTGTTTTAACTTGGATAGGAATTGGGAAGGGGGAGGTGTTGAAGGTAGGGAATTACAAAAGTGTAGATGTTTTTTCATCACATGAAGAAGGGCATGAATAGTTACTTGACTTGGTTACATTGATGAAGCTGTAAGTGTGAAATTTCGACCCATACGGTGCCCACCTAAGATGCCTTGAGACAAAGTGTGGACGGAGACTTAGAGAAAAACCACTTGAACAGCCAATAGCTTCCACGAAAGAAAGCATAGGGCATTATTCTAAGTGATCTTTATGGCATGGATTTATGATGTAAGAGGCTCAAGATTTTAGAGGTAAAATTTGGAAGCATCAAGATGAATTGAGAGGCATAAATTGATGTTGAAAGGTATTAGAACATGACCTATCTAAGCCCCTTTAAGTAGTCCTGGGATGGCCTCCTTGGAGGCTCTTGTCTTGGAGGTTAAAAAGGGTTGAATAACCACTTATGTGGTCAGATGACCACGCAAGTCAACTCAAAAGAAACTTCAAAAGTTAGGGGTGAATGGTAGCTGAAAGGTCACAAGGAATTACTATGAGGGTCTATTAGTGAGTTAAAAAACAAGTCTTCACATGGAAGTTGAAGGATCATAACCAAAAAGGGACAAGAAGGGAACCTTAGATGATGTAATGCCTAGGATTTGAAAGTCGGCTCCCTCTGTTTAGGGAGGTGATTTTTGTCCCTCAAAAGTACATAATGCACAAAAGACTTGTTTTGAGCCAAACCCATACATCAAAATTGGGTATATTAGAGCATCGTCACTAACTTGATGATAGGCGGTAATGAAGAAGGTCGTTGAAAACTTTGTAGGACGATTCCTAACTTGAAGACAAGTTATGTAGGTGTTATACGAAGATAATGGTGCTTCCCTAATGGTTGTAAAAATAGTGCAATCTATCTCCTCACTTGTGGGGATACAGTGAACGTAGTTTTTGAAGACCATAAGGCTAAGAGCATTGTGTAGATAGTCCAAACACCCCCTTGTTTTTCTACAATGACTGCACATGGGCGGATTGCAAGAGAGACTAGGCTAGCTACCCCCCTATTCGTGAAGGAATTCGAGAATGCTGCGATCCTTGTAATTCCACACAATGTTTTGAGATTCATAGTTTACGTGAAAACTACGAGGGATGCTCCAAGGGTTTGGGGAGCAACTCCTTGACTCTATAGTGATTACTTGACCAGACAAAATTATGCAACTAGTTGATTGAGGCTGATAATCATCAGCATGACGAGTGCTTCAAAGTGCCACATGAAACGCAAATGGCCCCGTTGGCTACGAACTATGTAGACCGTATCCAAAACATGTTACAGTCCACAGAAGATATGGCTGTTTTGTATGTTTAGAGGAATTTCCCTATCCTTGATGAAGAAGCGGAATTGTCACTAGAACGTTTGGAAACCACATAAAGGAGATTCTTTGGCCGTTTTTTGCATGGCACGGGTAAGATTTTCTTGTAACCTTCAAAAAATGATTGTGGGCCCTCTTATAAAACTAATTGCACCTTGAAGCTCATTTGAGGCCACAAAGCTGACGGTAAAGGCTACGGATTGTTGTATTGGAGAGCCATCACTAAAAAATGTAGCCTATGTGATATCTTGAGCTTAATGTGTATAAACGTTGTAGAAGCAATATTGTCTTATACAAGCCTTGTGGATATGGAGCAATCATTCTCCTTTCATGCAAGGCTTATTGATGTTGTGAACTTAGAATGTATTTTCTTCAATGTCCGCATGAAAAATGTCATCCATCACGTATTACAAAACACAAAACACCTCAGGAGGTTTCACCAGATGAGGATTTTCCGTTGCCATATGAGTAGAAGATAAATCATACGGAAAATGCTAAAATCATAGCTCTCCTCGCACACAAACAAGAGCCATAGATTTATGTAGTTGTACTCCTTGCATTTTAACATTTCATGTAGTACATGTAGGTGGTGAGGTGAGAAGCATGCTCAGTTTCTTCCAAAGATTACTTGTGCGGATGATCAGCACTAGCAGTTCACACACTTTGACTTCACACACTATCATGCTAAGTGCTTTGTTAGGTCTTAGACTACCTGACCGTAGTCCATAGAGGCTTTGCATGAGTGCTAGTAATTTTCACACTAGAGTTATGTGTAATAGCCCAAACATTCCACAAACCATTGTATAATGCACACCTAGTAGACTAGACTACCACAATTGCATAGGCATGTCTAGTTAAAAGAACCTACCGCTTTGCTCTTAGAATCTACCAAGTATAATTTTTTCTCCATATCTTTGTTTGATTTATGATCTAATTGTGCTAAATCAAAGCATGAAACCATTCTATTCGTCGTTTGAACCAACATGACCTAGTAATGTGAGCAACATTTAGATATGATGGATGAATAATCAAATGATTGGTTTTTTAATCACACATTCACATTACAATCCATATTTATGAATGATATTTGGATAGCAAGGTCAATAATTCTAGCAAAACGTTTCCCAGAGCCTTATTTAACATCCGCCATCCTCAATTGAGGAGGGGTGTTATGAATCGCCCATTATTGATGGCTGGGTTTGGATCAATTGCATTTTCGTGGAGAGTTCTATCTAGGGACAAAAAATTCACCTCCTTCAACGAATGGAGTAAAGGTTCAAATGCTAGCCTTAGTGACCCTTTAAAGGTATGACCCTTAAACTTTCGGTTCAAGGGTGGTCAGTCAACTTAACATAATAGTTACTTACACCTTCCTCGTATCCCTTCAACTACTTATGACCCTTTATCTTTGAGGTGATGTTTTCACTAGTCTTGGTGATTGTGTAACCATTTAGGTGGTTATTCAAGTGCATGTCACATCTAAGGTAAGAGCCTCTAAGGAGCCCCTCCTAAGACTACTAATGAGGGCATAACTAGTCAGGATATTTATCGTTTTAATACAATAATATGCCTTCAAATTCCTTTTGATGCCCCCACATTCTACCTCAATAAGTCTAGGCCTCTTACAATAGAAGGAAGTGCCTTAGGCAACAACTCGTATTCCTGTATTCTTTACTACAAGCTAAAGGTCGTACAAGCATTATTCTCCATGTCAATGTTTCTACAATCATTCTGAAGGCATCTAGCCAACTAGTGCGCCTTGTGGGTCCATGAGTTTATCCTTATGGTTATATCCTTTTAGCTGGTTGACTAAAATTTTCATATGCAACACTAGTTGAACTAAACATATTTATAAATATTTCATATGGTTACATGTATTCATAGCCCTTCCAAAGTTATATCAAACATTACGCATACAAATTCTTCAAATCTTCATGTCATAAAAATTATTGAATCTTTTCTTGTGTCTTCATTATTACGTTTTGTGGTGGTGAAATTCGAGAGTGAAACATCATATTCCTATGGTTACTGCAAAGGTTTCTTCCTTTTCACAACATTTGATGGAGGGTCTCTTTTCATCTTGACATTGCGCAAATTTTTTTTGTAAGTGATGAAATCAGTGGGCCTCACATCTAAGGACAAAGATCTCTCCATCTCCACAGGGAGTTTATTAGCGAATATTGTTTGTATGAATTTTGGCCCCAAAATACAAGAGAAGAGATTGAAGGCTACACTTCTAAGCGATTTCCCTCTAATGTTAGTGTCTTTGGCCTCTATAGTAGGCATTAAGGCCTCAACAAAGTTTCTAGGTCCTCGTACAGTTATAACAGCATCTCCCATTACATGTGTCTTGAAGATTACAAGAAATGATTACCTCCATCATGAAAAAGGGCCAAAACAACTGCTATAGGTGGTTTCTCAACATTTTTGTGACGTTTTGGCTTGTTCTCCAACAATTTGGCGATTTTTGTACACGTCACCAACAACCTTACCTTCCGGCAACATTAAATGGGTTTGGAAGCGGTCTACATTATTCCAAACCAAAGATGCAATTGGAGTCAATCTCTCCAACATGACTGTGCTCAATAAGGGGCTTGAAAGCACTCATAATGGGAGGGATTGGGGACCTTATTGGACTGCTCAAGCACTTGCCTCTTGTCAATCGATCACTATAGAGCCAACAAGTTGCTCGAGCGATCCTTAGAATATTGATGGTAGTTTTGTGCAAAAAACAAACCTAAATTAATGTGTAAGAAAAATATAAGGATTGTAGTATGTGCTGATGTTTTAAAGCAAAAGGGGTAAGGGGGAGCGGGCATAGTCTTGCTTGCGATTTCCCCACCTGCAAACATGGTGACCAAAAAAGGGAATGATTGAAAAATTTGCAGGACGCCCCTAGTCTTGTAGATTTTTCATATCACCTTCTACACAGCGCCACAAAAGAGGATATAATCCATGTCATTTATGCAATAACCATTGGGCAAGTGCCATCATCTTTGAGAAATACCTACATCATGTATCTTCATGTAAGGAATCCTGTGCAAACTCCTACCATGACCTTCTTGAACATCTACAACCATCAAATTTGGGAGGTTATCATGATTTTCCTAGTTTTGATTGCCGTGTTTGGCTAAAATGCATCTTTTGGTGCATTTTGTGTATTATGGAGGGACAAAAAATCCACCTCCTTAATTGGAAGTAGAGGAAGTTCAAATCCTAGCCTTCACAATATTGAAGATGCTCTTGGAGGCCCTTTGAGGTGGTCAACCTTCAACTTCCAATAGAAGGATGGTTGGTCAACTCATTGATTTAACCTCCTTCGATTTCCTTATGACCTTTCAGATCCGAATGACCATTAATCTTTTAGGTGACCCTCTAGCTGGCTTGGGTGGTTATTTAACCACTTAGGAGGTTATGCAACTTCTCACAACCTCCTATGCAAGAGCCTCCAAGGAGGCCCTCCCAAAACCATGTCAAGGGGCTTGGATCAATCATGTTGTTATGCGTTAAGAAGTTACCTTATGTCTTCATATTCTTCCTAATGCATCCGATATCTACCTTCATAAACCTCAACTTCAAACACTACAAGCTCGTGCCTTAGGATACACACCCTAGAAAGAATGTAACTTCTTCAGTGCTAGTGAGTGGTTGTACATGCGTTCTCATATACTACATATAAGGTGGGCACCTTATGGGTAGAAAAGTCTATAATTATGGCTACGTGCTATTAGATGGTATAAGGAACTCTTCATGTCCCTCTTCATGTTATATAAAAAACATGTGGAAAACATTTAAGTTCCATCGTCCACGTGTTCCCCTTCGAATTTCCAATCCAAATTCACCCATCCAAATTATTGAAATCTTGTTACAAGTAAAATCCCACAATCTTTTCTTATGTCTTCATTATAAGATTGCAAGGTTGTAAAATATGACAAGACAAAATCATGTGCTGGTCGTGCCTACGGAGGTGTGCCGCATATCACTGGAGCTCATGGAGGCGTTTCTGCATCCCAACTCCATGGAAAGTGTTTTCATTGGTTATGAAATAACTGGGTCTCTGAATGAAAGACAACAATTGCTCCATCTCCATAGGCAGCCTGAGAGAGAATATTGTTTTTATGAGGTTTGGATCAAAAAATTTAGAGAGAAGGATCAAGGCTACACGTGGTAGTGATGGCGCTGTAATGACAGAGTCTTTGGCCTTTGTAATGGGCTTCGAGGCCTCAAATAAGCTTCTAAGTGTTTTAACAGTTTAAGGGGGAGCTCCCACAACGAATGTTCTGAAGGTTACAAGCAATTTTCACCTTCATCATGTAAAGAAATGGCTAGAACAACCGCTCCAACTAGTGTCAAACATTCTGATGACTTTTCGGCTTCTTCTCCAATGAGTGGGATGTTTTGGTAAACATCCCAACAAACCACAAATTTCCTAGAATCGGATTTGTTTTTGGATGTAGTCTACGTAATTCATGGCCATGGAGGCAATTTTTGTCAACCTCTACAACATGACCACACCCAAACTCATAGTTGGCAACACTCGATATGTCGGGGATTCGTGGCCTTACTCAAGTGCTTGGGCACTCTTATCCATTCAAGTGGTCACTCCAAAGCCAATAGGTCACTCGATTAACGCTTGGAATATCCCTTCTCTTTTCTATGGAAACTAAGAAACTGGCGGTATTATTTTAGCACCACAAACATTTTAGTTCATGTGGATCCTTGTAAGCAAGAGGGGGGAGGGGGAGAGAGCCCAGTCTTGCTTATGATTCCCTCATCTACAAATAGGGGTGTTTGGATAATTTTGGTGATGACCCAAGTGTAAAATGTTTGGCATATTACCTTTTGCGCATCATCCCAAACGATGACATAGGCTATGTAATTTGTGCAAGGACCATTAGAGAAGTACCATCATCTCCTGAAGATATGTAAATTGTGTGTCTTCAACTTCGGAATCCTCCCAAAACTCTTTCAAGGACCTTCTTCAACACCGACCATTGTCAACTTTTGGGTGGTGTTGTGATTTACCCAGTTTTGATTGGCGGGTTTGGCTGACATGCATCTTGTAGTGAATTGCATCTACTTTAGCGGGGTAAAAAATTCACCACCTTAAATGGAGGGAGTAGAGGCTAAGAACCTTGTCTTTACAACATTTGAGGTACCTTTGGAGGCCATTTGGAGTTATGAACCTTTAAGTTTCAATTGAAGGGTGGTTGGTTAATACAGTAATACAACCTTGTAAAAATTCTTAGGGATCTTTCAATAATTAGTGACCTGTCATTTTTAAGTGACTGTTCAAATGGCTTAGGTGATCATGTAATCATTGAGTTAAATATGCAATTATGTGCAACCTTTAAGACGAGAGCCTGAAAGGATGCTCTCCTGGGACTACTTCAAGGGGCTCATATCAGTGAAGCTCTTATGGGTTTTGGCAATCAGCTTCTGCTCTCAAATTCCCTTTGACGCATCTAGAGTCTTCATGTACAAGCCTCAACCTTTGACACTACAAGAAAGTGCCTCAGGACACACCTGAAATAAGGCCTTTGCCTCCTTGGGTGCGAGGTGGTGGCTGTAAATGTGTTATGGGTCTGGTTTTTGAGACCTAGTCTGAAGGCATCTAGGGCGGGTGCCTTATGGGTCCTCAAGTGTACACTTGTGGCTACATCTTTATAACTTGTTCAAGAAACTGTTCATGTCCTTCTACATGTGATCTATAAATAACTAGAAATATTTTAGATTCCACTGTCCACGCCTTTCCCTTCCAAATTCTTGTGTAAATTCAATCATCCACATTTTGAAAATCCTCACATAAATGACATAAAAAAAGCCTCTCGCGTTTGTTACGTGAAGTTTGTTTCTATCTCTTGTCATGTCATAGGAATTCAACTTCTCTCTCTTATGTTTTGTTGGATTGTCTCATCGAAGTGAATTGATGAGAAAGTCAGCTGTTGAGAAATGAATCGTAAGAAGTTGATGAAAAATGGGAGGTATGCCACGTTCTTGTTTTGGATAGACATGGACGAAGGAAAGATGATGGATCAGAGTAAAGCAAAATCCAAAACTTTTGATCTTGGAGACAAAAAAGATACTTTTTTTGGCATCATTTTCTTTGAGAAAAATGGGTGGGATGTGATGTAAGATTTTTGATGTACTAAACGGGAAAAAATACAAGGATGAATTTCAGATCTTGTTGCATGATCGACGATGCTTTTAAATCATTAGGATGACATGTCTAGCTTTCATGAAGCCTTGTGAAGAATGCCTAACGTCACGCAGTATCACCATAATCAAACTGGTTGACGAACCTACATTGTTTTCCTTGCTGACTACCATCCTCCATCATAGATTCTGTCCCCTTACCCAAACTTTAACTACAGATGTTCAAATCCATAGTTGTAGGTGAGTCCGGTAATACGCCTGCATATACAGCTACTAGTATTTGTAAGTAGGCTGCAGACCGAACCACTTTTGATGATTAGTGTTTGGAACAGGTCGCTAACGACCTAGTCTCTAGAGAGTTAGACGCTGTGACAGCCCTTGCTGATCCTACACACTACAGACGGCAACGGCAACGGCTACAGGAACGGCCATGGCGACGGCAGCGGCAACCGCAATGTTACCTGCAGTGGCGACGGCGTCGACGGCGCCACCGCCGGTCGTCGTTCTACATCGTGATGGCGCGTTGCTGGCCATGCGCGCAAGGGCGGCAGCCGCGGGTACTCTCCTCGCGTGCTCAAGCGTGTGCGCGCTTGAGCATGCCGGCCGTGTCAGGACCCGCCCGTCGGCGCCGCATGCGCGTGCTGCCAGCAGGACGCTGGCCGCCAACAGCGGCAAGCGGCCCGGCAAGGATTTTGCCGCAGGAAGAGCGTCGGCAGGAGCGTCAATGGCAG
>SZWC01037349.1:3420-14902 GCA_023375785.1 Penium margaritaceum
GCCTGGGCATCTGCCGAGCCCCACGGTAGTGGGACCCGGCAGATTCCCTTTCCTCTATCACAGCGTGCGCCGCATCTCGGAAACCCCCCCAAACCCTCGACCAACCCCCTTGTTAAAATCGGGGGTTTGGCAGGGTCATCGCGAGCTTACAGGGAGGTTTCCCCGCGGAACCCCTCCTATGAGCTTGCGATGAAGGGCGAAGTTTGACTCCGCCCTCGAAGTCGAAATCCATGTCAAATTCGGTAAATACATGAAGTATATGACATCCGTTCCCATTTTTACTCGAAGAACGACAAACATGGGCATTGCTATTATGTCGTTTAAAACTATGGACAGCGCTGCTTGATCTGGCAAAACGATGGACATATTAGAGGTCCGTCCAAAAAACATATGACCCAAACCCCGCAATGTAACTAGGGCGTTTGTCGAATATTAGGGGGGGGGTGCGAGATGCGGCGCACGTGTGATAGAAGAAAGGGAATCTGCCGGGCCCCACGGTTGCAGGGCCCGGCAGATGCCCAGGCAAGTAAAAAAATCAAACCCAAACCCCTCAATGTAACAGGGGGGCTTGTGGGATATTGGAGGGGGTTTGCGAGATGTGGCCCACCCTGTCGCGACCTCCAAAACTCGCGACAGGGTTACTTCTGACATCGATGATGCCGGTATCAGGGTCACCCACTTCGCCCTCAAAGTCGGCGATGTCCGACTTCGAGGGTGTGGGTACAATTGTCCTCTTTTTCCGTTTTCGGTCGCTGGACGAAAAACATGGGCACCGCCATCATGTCGTTTTTTACTATGGACAGCAATGTCTCTCCGTTTTCGGCTGTGGACACCGCCGTCGGTTCGTTTTTGGCCATGGACACCGTCGATATAACGACCGAAACGATGGGCACCGGAGCATTTGTGCCCCAAGTTTATTCGGAGAATGGGAAACCGCGAGCGGTCTACTTCAATCCTTGGGTGGCGTCCGGGCACCATGTCGATCTCCTCGCGTGGGTGGCCCGGTCATCCTTCGGTCTTCACCTCGTGTTGGTTTGTGTCGCTTCAACCCGTCACGACCGACACTGCTAGTTTACCAATATACCCACATCCAGGGTATATGGTGGAGGAGAGCGTGACGACACGACACGACTTCGGGGTGTCTTGATACTTCTCCAGCACGTACAACAGCGCCGGCGAGACGCGGTCGATGCGTTCCGGTAGCCATGTGGGCTTGTCGGGAGCTAGGAGAGTTTTCTCGGTGGGTTGAGACCCACGCACCCGGTGGACTATACAGGTGCCACGAGGAGACCCGATGGCTGTTGTGGGGCTTCCAATGTTCGAAAAGCCGTCTGTGATGTCTGGACGTTGATTCCGAGATTTGTTTGGCACTGCTTATATTTTCTCGGTGGTCGAGACCCGGGCACTCGGAGAGCTGTTCCGGTGCCTCGAGGAGACCACGTTTGTTGCTGTCATCGTGTATGCAGTCTGTTCTCCCTGTTGACTCATTTGGGTTCAGCAGGGGTGACGGGGCCCGGTGCGGCTACCTGCCGGCGCCCCTGTATAAGCCCGCTAAGGGCTCATTTTTTCTCTCCTTGTTCTTTATATTCAGCATTCCAGACTTAGCAAAATTCTTGTCGTCTTGTATCGCACTCACACACAGGGCTCATGTTCATTTTTGCATGGACCTGCATGCCCTAAATTTTATTTCCAATTTGGTATCAAAGCACAAGGGGGGCGTGTGAGCAGCAGAAGCACATCAATGGGCGGAACGCAAAGAGAACGCGCCACGTGGCGCCACGCCGGCAGCAGCGTGAGGGAATGCGCAGAGACTGCACGTGAACGCCACAGGGGCGGTGAGCCGCACACAACAGCAATAGCGACCGCGGCGGCAAGAGCAAAAGTAGCAGCAGCCACTACATCAGCGGCGGCAGCAGCCAGTGCAATTGCGGCGCAGTAGGAGCAGCAAGAGCAGCTGCAGCAGCGCATCAGCCGGTGTAGCTGCGGCGTCACTAGCAATAGCACATAGCAACAGCAGCAGCAGCCACTGCAACGGCAGCGGTAGCAGCAGCAGCGTGCAGCAGCAAGTAGCAGCGCCGGCAGCAGCAAGCGGTAGCCGCGGCAGCAACAAGCAGCAGCCGCGGCAGCAGCAAGCAGCAGTAGCAGCTGCTGCACAGTTTAGCACAAGCAGCAGCAGCGGAAACAACAGCAGCAGTAGCAGCTGCTGTTGTGCAGAGTAGCAGCAGCAACAGTGGCGAAAGCAGCAGCAGCAGCAGCAACCGCAGCAGCCGCACCCGTCACTGCAGCTGCTACTGCTGGAAGGCCTCGCAGCCCTCCTGTGAGGGCCCCCGCCCCCTCGGAGGGGCCCCCTCGTCCCCCATCAGGGGGCCTCTCCGAGGAGGGGGGAGCCCTTCGGCCCCTTTCGCCCCCCTTCCCCTCCTTTCAAGGGGGCCCTCGGAGGGCCCTGTCGAGCCCCTCCGAGGGACCCCTCGGAGCGGCCCGTCGGCTCTGTCGGCCGACGGACGGAGGGAGGGGCAGACTCCCCCTCCCACCCCCCTCGCCTCCTCACTCACTCGCTCGCTCGCTCACCTCGCTTGCTCGTTTCTTTTTTTTGAACGAGCAAGGAGCAAAGAGGGGGGGGGGCAACCTGACATCGCCCCCTCATTATTTTTTCTCCCCCCCCAAAATCAGGACCTGCCCCCTTTCTAGGGGGCAATCTAGAACCAGGTGACGGTCAAACCCGGGGTGAGCAGAAAGAAGAAACAAAAAGAGGAGGAGGGACAGAAAAAAAAGGAGGGGGAGATAGAGAATAAAAAGGTGGCGGGTGAGGGAAACGAATAAAAGGAAAAAAGAGGATGTGGCCAAGGGCAAGAAAAAAAAACCAGCAAAGAAAAAAAAGGGGGGGGGGGGGCTGAGGGCTAGTGAATAACGACAAAAAAAGGTAATCTTCCAACTACAACCGCCGCAGCACCTGCAGCTTCATAGGCGCAATAGGAGCATCAGGCGGTGGTGTGTCGACGGCTACTTAGTGCGGCGGCTGTGCGAGAGCTTGCACTTTCGCCTTCAAAGCCGACAGCGGACTGTCGTCGGCAGCGATCTCCGCTTCGAGACGCGTCGTGGACCGGCGTCTTCCTGAGGCCCGTGAATTGGTGCGCGCACTTCACCCCGTAGGATCGACGGCGGATTCGAGTCTTACCATCTACGAGGACTGGGTCGTCTATCTCTTGGAGCAGCAGCCGCACCTGCAGCCGCCACCCCTTCTCGTCTTGGAGCAGTCTTCGCTCTATTAGTGGCAGAAGCATTAGGGTCCGCAGTTAGTCAGAATATAGTCTCCGGACGTGCTGTGGTAGTGCAGCTCTTCCCGTCTGGTCACGTTTGCTGAACCGGACACCGTGACCTCCAGGAGTGACAGTTCCTACTGGCCTCATTCTCTCCCGTGGCTTGGTGTTTACCACCAGGAGTAGGTGCCCTCGGTACCTATCCATCGTCTAGCACACGAGATGAGTGCATGGACATCTGAGCAGGCGTCCTACGCGTTCGCCTGCTACTGCTGTGGTGATGGACGTCATGGTTGGCGTCGCTGTTGGACGCGCCCTCCCGGCTGGTATCCACCTTGGCTACAGCCTCGTCCGAGCCTGCGTCCTCCACAGCATACGGATCTGTCGGCGTTGGTAGATCCCCTAGCTGGACCTCTGGCGAGCATATTCGCTGAGATCCACGGCCTCCGACAGACAGTGCAGCGGCTTTGTGACCTCGTCGTCACTGAGCGTGCTTCTGCTACTCGTTTGTCGACGGCCTCTTCGATCACATCTCCTCCATCCTCTCCTCCTTCCTCATCCGATGGTGTACCTTCAGCTTCATATGCTAGCGAGTCCAAGGCTGCCACCATCCTTTCGATCCTCCACTCTGTTATGACCATGACATCATCTTGCGATGACATGTCTTCGTGCAGTCGTTCCAATCGAGTGACTTCCCGACGTCGGCGTCAGCGCTGCGCACAGCGTGCTTGCCCCGGTTTTGATACATCCTCCACCTCCTTGGCCTCCGTTGCTCTACCTGTCGAGATGGAGTGTGGTCACCGCGTATTGCCTGATGTGACCGTAGCGATAGGATCTGCACTCGCATCGGGTCGTGCTGCCCGAGCGGCAGCTCAGGCAGACTCAGATGATACGGTGACAGCACATGGCGTGGAGTATGACCCCGACATGGCCTTCATGGTGGAGAGTTGCCTTTCATCGCCAAGATTGGATCCAGATCTTCCACACCAGCAGGCGACATCAGGAGGAGCGCAGGCACGGCGTACTTAGGCGGTGCCACTCATGGCTCCGACCGGTGGAGGCCCAAAGGTGGCACAGGAGTCATGTATGGATCGGGATGCGTCTACCAGACTTTTGAGAGAGTGTGTGCAGCAGTCTCACAGCAATCCGGCGGAGGCTGCAGGGCTTGAGACCTGTATGTCATCGAGTTCAACATCTACGCTAGGGCAGGAGCCGGACGTTCTACAGCAGCAGGATGCATCAGGAGGAGTGCAGGTCCCGCGTGCCTTGACGGTGCCACTTGCGACTCCGACCGGTAGCGGCCTCCCGGTGGCACAGGAGTCCCGCGCGAATCATGATGCCCCACACGGATCTTTGGGGTCATTTGCACACGAGATTCACACCAGTACGACAGCTGTCGCAGTGCATGAGCAGAGTCGGCCGGTTGGTCTTTTGGAGGTTGAGGCATTCTTGAGAACAGCAGTTCTGAGAGGTGTCATTGGGACACGTGTTGCAGCAGACTCAGCAGGTTTCACCGTGTCATCTGCGCTACCTGAGCATTAGAATGAGCGTCAAGAGTCACCCATGTTCCCTGAGTGTACGTCCCGTGCACAGGACAAAGCACCGACACACATGACGGAGTCAGATGGTGGTCTACACTCCATTATTGAGCAGGTGGCAGCGACCAGCCTTCCCGGCGAGACAGTGCGTGAGCTCCAGCTGCGCTTGTTGGTCGCCTTGACGGACATTGTCGAGCCGGAACCCTGCACACCAGTGTCCACTACGGCGGCAGTTGAAGACAGTGGTGCAGATCCCTACACGCAGATGGAGTCACCTCATTAGGAGGAGCTGATTTCTGCCCCTTCGGTTTCACCTGTTGGTGACCCTATCGATCACATCGACGCCGAGAGTGGCAGTACCTGCACGGACGACGTTTCCACATGCTCTATGGACTCTGGCAACTCCTCCTTCTCCTTCTCTCTCGGCATGCGACCGCTCACTCCTCGCATGACAGACACGAGCTGTGATGTGGATGCAACACCTGCAGTTACATCCGATGTTCCAACGTCTCAACACATTGTGAGCTTGGTTGACCCCCAGGAGGATGCAGTAGCACTAGCTTCATCGTCTCCAGCAGCAGAGATGCAGATGGCGCTATACTCACGAGTTGTGTAGTCTGCATGCACAGCATCCGGTGAGGCAGAGTTTATTCTACACCAGGTCGACATGGGCCACCTCGACATGTCCGAGGCACATTATGCTGATCTGCAGGAGCGTGTAGTCATGCTACAGCGGGAGATGATGGCAGCGTGTGAGCAATTCTCAGAGGAGAGCAGCATCACTGCTATCAGCAGGAGCCTTCCGCCAGCAGCATCTGGCACACCTGTACCCGGGGAGGATCTTGTACGAGGTCTGAGTATGACGTCCGTTGGGGACACTACTATAGGAGAGGTGAGCATGCCTTCGGCTTCCGCCATCCTTGCTCCTGTCAACCCCATCATCGTTCCTCCTTCTTCTACTACCGCCGTCACGCACCTTCATCCACCTGACTCACGTGCCCCATCGTCATCCTCATCCACGAGTGGTGATCCGGTTCGTCGCTCTAGCTCTCCTTTTCTAGCGGTACACCCTTGTGTCTCAGGGTGTGCTATCCCGTATCGGAGGCCAGCTCTGCCACTTCATCCACACATACGTGCTGCTCGCCCATTCCCGTTCCTCCGGCGTACACAGATGCATCGTGGTAGTGCGGAGGCAGGAGAGACTGTGAGTTGGGACCCTTGGCAGTCACGTGAGGACTGGTATGTCCCAGGTGATGCAGATTCACGTGAGGAGTTGTAGCCGGAGACACCACTTCGTCTTTGAGGGAGGGAGTCGACTCGCAGGTGACAAGGGGTGCTATCTCTACATGATGGATACACCACATGACTCATCGCCCAGGATCTGTTCAGCTACGACATCAGCATCCCCATCGAGGACATCGCTGCCAGGTTCATCTGCCCAGGGGGAGTGTTGTGTAGAACTCGACCTGTTGCGACGCCATGGGAGATGCATGGCGAGGTCCATGCTCTGTTGTGAGCATCTACAGCATCCCGCATGTGGCTCATGCTATGTACCTGCACAGCTACATATAGATGGTAGCACACTGTTGGTCGAGACCCGGACACTTGGTGTTTTTTACCAGTGTCACGAAGAGACCATGTGATCGTATGTCTTGGTCTGTGGCTATACTGTGTGTCGCATGTGCATGCGAGCTGTTGGTCGAGACCTGGACACGTGGTGCGTTGCACCATGTTACGAGTAGATCCTCCCTTGATCCCGTGTTTGGATGATGATACTATTGAGTTGGATTGCTCGTAGTGGTCGAGACCCGGGCCTTGGTACCACCAGTGTCACGAGGAGACCATCTTTTCCTCTGACATGTGTATGACATGTGTATATGCATTACACTGGTTTGTGTGCGTGTGCATCACTCCTCTCGTGGTCGAGACCCAGACAACTGGTGGGTTGCGCCAGTGTCCAAGGAGACCCTAGATGGATAGCAAATGAGTGTCTGTGTGTGTGTGTGTGTGTGTGTGTGTGTGTGTGTGTATGTGTGTGTGTGAGTTGACTCATGCATGTTATGACTTCCCATACATTGTTGTTCGATGCCTTTGTTCATTCGATCTGGTGTGGACGGCTATGTCAGCTAGGGGGAGTGTTGGTTTGTGTAGCTTCCACCCGTCATGACCGAGGGTATATGGTTGAGGAGAGCGTGACGACACGACACGACTTCGGGGTGTCTCGATACTTCTCTAGCACGTACGACAGTACCGGCGAGACGCGGTCGATGAGTTCTGGTAGCCCTGTGGGCTTGTCAGGAGCTAGGAGAGTTTTCTCGGTGGGTTGCAACTCGCGCACCCCGTGGACTATACTGGTGCGACGAGAAGACCCGATGGCTGTTGTGGGGCTTCCGATGTTCGAAAAGCCGTCTGTGATGTCTGGACGTTGATTCCAAGATTTGTTTGGCACTGCTCATATTTTCTCGGTGGTCGAGACCTGGGCACTCGAAGCGTTATTCCGGTGCCTCGAGGAGGCCACGTTTGTTGCTGTCATCGTGTATATAGTGAGAAAGTGCGTAGAAGCTTCCTAGCAACACAGCCACTGACCGGGCGTTGGTGCGTGGCCAAACGGTGACGACAATCACAGGTCGTACACACAACGGCAAGGGTTTGGCTAGGAGACACAAGACACAGTGTCAGAATGCTTCAATATAGCATATGCAGAGAGAAATGACAAATGACAGGTCCAAGGCATAAACACCTTCTGCGGCGCACGGCGGGTGTCGCACGCGGCAGTCCAAGAGCTGTCCTAAAACCGGCCCAAAACCACTGTTTTGGCCGTAACTCTGTGCACACATGTCAGAATCCTACGCCGTCTGAACCTAGACGTGCAGAATCAAAAGCCAGACACTACGACTAGTCACATGCATGCATCCGTCGACTGACAGTGAGCATACAATGCAAAAACATGCAAACGGGCCTCATGGCCAGTCCGCCGAAAGACGTCTGCAAGACGTAGAAGACACAGCAAAGAGTCCCGGTGGCATTTGGGGCTCTGGAACAGTGGTCGGTCACCTCCAAGCGGGTAGTCCGCCGCCTGTCGTCACGCCGGTGTCACCAGGACCACCTGCCTCAGGGATCTGCACGAGTATGGACACGGCCGAGTGGTCACAGTAAACTGTACAGGAACGGCACAAAGCACAACACTCCCCCATGACCCGATGGTACACATGTCCATACGCGTGCAGCACTGGAACAACTACATAGTGGGTGACACAGACAGATCAGACGCAAACGTACATCCCACACTCAACCACTGTCACGCACGGGGCGAAGCCCAACAGAACGAATGGCCACCAGGAACTCTCCGTGGGCAAGTGCCTTCGTCAAGAAATCAGCACGCTACAAGTCAGTGCCAACCCACATGATGGAGATCACGCGTCGCTCCACCAGATCACAAACGAAGTGATGCTCAACCGCAATGTGCTTTGTGCGAGCATGAAAAACGCCAGAGTTCTCCGCAATGGCGAGAGCACTCTGGTTGTCGCAACGCAGCACAATGGCGGGTACAGACTGCCCAAGCTCAAGAAACAAGCGCTACAGCAAAACGGCCTCAGCAACCCCTGCCCCCAAAGCCACATACTCTACCTCCGACGAGCTATGTGCGATGCAGTCCTGCTTCCTGCTTTGCCATGAAAAAGCGGTACCACCAAGCAGAAACACACAGCCGGTGCCGCTACGCCCGTCAGGGCTCCAAGTCCAGTCGCTGTCAGTATAGCCTTCAAGGACCACCGAATACTGCCAACGAAAGCAGAGTCCGAGATACGGCGTGGAGACCACGTACCGTACCACTCGCACAGCCGCGTGAAGAGCTCTCGCACGTGGAGCCGGCGAGAACTGAGCGAGAAGGTTGACGGCGAACGCGATGTCGGGACGTGTGGTAGTGGCCAGGTACATGAGAGATCCGATAAGACGGAGGTACAAGGTCACGTCCACTGTCTCCCCTAGCTGTGTAGGGTCATCCACCTTCAGGGCATCCTGCCCATCAGGTGTTAGGGGTGTGGAAGCTGTGGGCACTACACCAAGGAGATCGCTAAAGCGCTCCCCCAGGACTCGTGCATATCGGGCCTGATGCAGCAACAGTGTCCGATGTCTGCGATCTCGTACGATCTCCATACCGAGAAACACCGATGTAGGACCGAGGTCCTTCATCCTATAGGTGGTCTACAAGATAGCCTTGGCCTCCTTCACGGCCTCCAGGGACGGAGACACAATCAGAAGGTCATCAACATAGACCAGGATGGCGGTGAACCGCTCGGATGTTGGTAGGATGAAGAGTGAGGGGTCTGCCTCGCTCTGTACGTATCCTGCACGAGTCAATGTGACAGTGATCTCCCGGTTCTAACACCATGGAGACTGCTTGAAGCCGTACAAGGACATGCGCAAGCGCCAGACCTTGTCACCGTTCTCAAGGCCTGGTGGCTGAGCCACGTAGATCTCCTCATCCAGAGAGCCATGGAGGAACGCGTTGTTCACATCCATCTGGTGTAGTTCCCAGTCATGCTGAGCCACTACACCAAACAGAGCTCGAGCTGAGGTCATGCGGCCGACAGGGGCAAAGGTGTCAGTGTAATCAACTCCCTCAATCTGAGAGAACCCCTTGACGACCAAGCGGGCCTTGTAGCGTTCCAGTGAGCCATCCGGCTTCACTTTCTTGCGAAAGACCCACTTGACCTGAATCACCTTCCTCCCAGGGGGAAGATCGACCAGCTCGTAGACTCTGTGCTCTCGGATAGCGCGAAGCTCATCCTTGCAAGCAGCTCGCCAGGCATCAGCATCCTGACGGCCACGAGATCAGCTACTGCGTCACAGGCCATATGGAACTCACGAGTGACCAGGTCGTGCCCTATGGGGCACGCTGGGTGTACCTCTGAAAGCTCAGTACGGACACTCAGGCCTAAGGCCTTTGTGCCTGGATCATCGCTTGCGATGTTGCGAGAGGAACGCGTGGGTCCGTGACCCGTCGCTCGCTGAGCTCCGGAATCCAGTGGTCGAAGGCGACCACCGGGCTCACGAGAGTAACCAGAGGTCGAGGGGCGCACCTCAGGCTCAGGAACGAGTACGACCACAGGGACAGATACGACCACAGCTGGTGAGGGCTGAGACGAGGCAGCCGGAGATGCCGTGTGAGGAGATGCGTGTGTGGGGGACACAGAGCCGGGGGTGACAGCGGGCAAGGCTGGCCTGGACACTGAGACAGGAGTGTCAGCCGACGTAGGGACAGGAGTGGGCTGGGCTGGGTCAGACGCCGGAGCAGGGGTGCGAGTATACACAGGTGGGGATGCAGGAGGAGGCGTGAGAGCAGCGGTACCTGTGGGTTGTGAAATAGGCTGAACAAGCGGGATCTCTGGACCAACGGCAATGATAGCCGGATCATCAAGTGCTGGAGACCGAGAGGGGACTCGAGAGGACACATCAGCCTGACGAGGAATGGTCGCTGGCGGAGAAGTCTCCCCCATCCGCGGAGGACCCACACAGGAAGGGACATGAGCTGCAGAGAGGGCTGTGATCGAAGTCAGATCACGGTATGTGAGTGACTCAAAAAACAGCGCGTCACGAGACTCAATGACACGACGGCGAGTGGAGTCCCAAAAGCGCCAGGCCTTTGACTGCGGGGAGATGCCGATGAAGGCACACAAGCGACCCCGAGGGGAGACCTTGGACCCCTGCTGGTCCTCGGTGTACCACACGGAGGCCAGGGAACCCCAGACGCAAGCGGGACGAAGATCAGCACGGTGGCCAAACCAGAGCTCGTACGGTGTAACATGGTCCGGAAGCGGACCATGCGGGAGGCGGTTCCAGACCCAAGTCATGTAGGCGAAGCCCTAGAAGACGAAGGACTCCGGGAGACCGCACTCAGACCACATGGCACGGACCGCATCCTCCATGGTGCGGTTCCAGTGCTCAGATACACCGTTTTGCTGTGGGGTAGCAGGAGCGGAGACCTGGTGAAAAATACCGTGCTCAGTAAAGAAGGAGTCCATCTCACCGAGGAACTCACCACCGCAATCCGAGCGAAAGGTATGTAGCGTGTGGCGAGACTGACGCTCAGCCATCACGAGCCGGAGCCAAACCGCAAGGACGGCGTCACTCTTCTGACGCAGACTGTAGACCCCCCGCATCCGGGTGAAGTCATCAGTCAGCGTCAGAACATACCGGCCCCTCTCGGACACGGACTCCACCGGGAGAGGACCAAGCAGGTCCGAGTGGACCAACTCGAGGGGCCTCAGCACTCGGGAACGCGAATCAGGATAAGTGCACCGGTGCATCTTTCCCTGAGCGCAAAAAAGACAGTCGGTCTAAGGTGGCTTCTCCAAAGAAGCCACGTCAAGGCCAAGAGCGGGCTGTGTCCGTATGAGCTTCGACACAGTGTTGGAGCCCACGTGACACAGACGTCGGTGAAGCAACCTCTGGTGTTCCGGGGATAGAACACCAGTGACAAAAATACGACCAGAGGAGGGGGGAGCGCAAGGGGAGTATGGCCGAGCAATGCGGTACAAATCATCTACGATTGAAGCACCCAGGACAATGCTACGGGTGTCAAGAGCAGTCACAGTCGCTGAATCAGCGGTATGCTCAACGGAGAGACCCATCAGAGTGCAGGCACGCACAGACAGCAGACTGAGCTCAAGATCAGGCACAAACAGC
>SZWC01037350.1:2322-14900 GCA_023375785.1 Penium margaritaceum
CCCCCGAGCCCCAAGTCACCTCCCAGCTCTCCCCCTCCGGCGGGGGGATGCACCGACACCTTCGGCGGCGTCACCGTGCGCCAGACCTTCTGCGTGGACCTCGGTTCGAACGTGACCCTGTCATGGTCCCTCTCTGGCAAGACAGCCAACGCCATCGTGCGTGCCTCCACCTCTGAATCCTACGGCTGGATCGGGTTCGGCCTCTCCCCCTCCTGTGCCATGCTCAACTCGCAGGTCCTCATGGGCTACGCCAACGGCGCCAATCCAGCGCAGATCGCCGTTCGCCCCTTCGTTGCCAAGTCCTACGTCATGGGGAAGGCCCTTGCAACGCCCACCAAGGCGTTCACGGTGGGCAGCCCCACGGTGGAGGTGCCTGACGGCTCCACCGTGGCCATGCGCTTCGGCGTTCTGCTCACCGCCACCGGCCGCCAGTGCGTCGCCTTCGCCAAGGGCCCCGCCCTCACCGCCGCGCAGTTTGCGCAAACGCCCGTGCCCGGGTTCCAATACCACAGTGCTGGGTCCGATGTGAAGCGCGTCAACTTTGCGACTGGCGTCGTTGGGTGAAAACGGACTTGCGTCGAGCAAGCCGGTCTTGCAGCGGTGTTGCGTTGTGTTGACCATCTTCGCGTCGTGCATGGCCGATGACTCGTGAGACTATGTGTGTCTACATGAGAAGGACCTCATTGCTTCATTTTGCACTTCATCAATGCGATATTCTTGCCAATGCAATCTTTGCTTCACACAACATGCTTTCTCGATGAGCAATGACACCAAACGTGCTCTAACTTCCATGCCACCCAATGCATAAGGCAAGAAAAGAGCAAGCAATGGTCCTTCATTTTCGTATTGAAGACATACATAGCTTAGGTTGTGTGCGTTGGGGGTGAGAGCTTATCATGGAGTTGTCTCACATGAAGCAATTTCATATGGTTTAGTGCCATAAACTAGGCGATGTTAACATACTACCTGGTGATAGGGTGAACACCCATTACACCCTGTTTTGTCACTCATGGCTAAAAACATAGCGTTACCCATCTTTTTTGTCGATAGATCAGCATTGTCCATAATCGAAAACGAAGTACCAGCGGTGCCCATGTTTGCAAATGTGCGAGCAAAAAGCGAATCCAACTTCGCTCCCGATGTCGAACGTTGCCAACTTCGAGGGTGAAGTCAGCGACTTCTGTCACCGGCCTCACCAATGTAAGAAGTCACCATGTTGCGAGTTTTTGAGTTTGCAAGGTTCGAACTCCAAAACTTGCACGTTTGCAAGGGCGAATGCACAGACTCTGGGCAAACCCCCTAATTGGACTAGGGGGTTTGGGTTATAAATTTTTGCTTGCCCGGGCACCTGTAGGGCCCCGCGGTAGCGGGGCCTGGCAAATCCCCTTTCTTCTTTCATAGAGTGCGCCGCATCTCGCAAAACCCCCCCAACATCCGACAAACCCCCTATTTACATTGGGGGTTTTGGGTTTTATATTTCTACTTGCCGAGGCATCTGCCGGGCCCCGCGGTAGCTCGGCCCGGTAGATTCCCTTTTTTCTATCACAGTGTGCGTCGCATCTCGCAGGCCCCCCCCCCCAAACCCTCGACAAACCCCCTAGTTAGACTGGGGGGTTTGGGTTTTGTTTTTACTTGCCCGGGCATCTACTGGGCCTCGCGATTGCGAAGCCTGGTAAATTCCCCTTCTTCTATCATAGCGTGTGCCGCATCTCACAAACCCCACCAAAACCCTTGACAAACCCCCTAGTTAAAGTGGGGGGTTTGGCAGGGTCATCGCGAGCTCGCAGGGATGTTTCGCTACGAAGCCCCTCCTGCGAGCTCGCGATGACACGCGAAGTTCGACTTCGCCCTCCAAGTCGAAATCCATGTCAAGTCTGTTCAATACATGAAGTATATGACAATAGTGCCCGTTTTCTCTCGATGAATGAAAAACATGGGCATCGCTGTCATTTTGTTTTGGACTATGGACATCATTGATCTATCGACCAAAACGATGGGTCCATTACTACTCCCTCCAACCTTCATGTACCCTGACCTCGGAACAATAAGCTTGATCTGCCCCTTCCTCGGAACAATATGCCCCATTTGCCCCTGCCTGTGAAGAATAAGCCCCATCCGTCGTTCGGCAACAAAATGTCCCATTCGGCTACCCGTTTTCACCGTTCTTGAAGAGGGATGCATGTCGCTACTTGAGCATGGTGAAATAAAAAATGTGGTGCTAGATCTTGGCCCTCCATGGCAGCCATCGCGATGGAGAGTCGCGTAGCATTGAGGGGTAGTGGGAGTGGATTCGCGTAACAAAAATGTCGTTCGGCATTCCGTCAACTGCAGGCAATCCCCCCTCCCCTTCGCAGCCCACTAGCCTACCCACCCACCCACAGATGGAGGCCCTTGTGATTGAGGGTTGCGATGGAATACGTGGCAAGAGGGGCTGCGGGGGCGAGGGGGGAGAGGGGAGATCCTTGAGCTCCAGTGATTCTGGCCGTCTCCCGTCCGCCGACATCCCCAATGCATCAACAACAGGGAGTTAAGAACTCCCCATTTGTTCTTGTTTTCATGTTGTTTATCTTTGTACCCATGCTTGACGTACAAATTGTATACAAACCCACCCCCTAATTACACACAGGGTAAAAGGGTTTTATTTTTGTGTGGGAACCTACTCGGCCCCGCGGCTGTGGGGCCCTTCAACATATGGAGAGTCTTGAATCTCCCATGCAAACTCCCCGCTAACCACTTCCAAAAAATCACAAACCCTCTGTAAAGGAATTAATGATTGTTAGGCAAAAAAAGTGACGTCATGTCTGTTATGACCAGACGTATATGAATCCCAAATTTATCTGAGTGGGCATTTATGTCATTACACAAATAGCCCATCGCGCGTCGAGATCTGGATTTTCACTTCAACTGTCGAGGGCAATGCGGCCAACTGCCTTCGCCCTACGATGAACCTTCTTCTACTTTCCGACATCGCCGACCACTTCCAAGAATCATCGACATAAGTGTCATGACATTTTGGTCAACTTCTTGTCGCATCGAGACATATCCCAAATTTTTAGGATGCATCTTGCATGTTCGCCATCGATCCTCGTAGCCCCCTGACATCTCGGTGGAGCTTCTCAAATCCGATCACTCACGACGTGACTCCACACATGCGACACTCCACGAACGACCCAATGACCCCGACTAAACCTAATTCGTAACTCGACACTGGTATATGTATGTTCCATCATTTTGGAGCTCGTCATCAAAGTACACTTGTTGCAATTATAAGTCGCTCAAGTGTTCCAAATTCAAAATCGTGTTTTGCCTCACAACTTTTACCTGTTCACCATCTATGCCACGTTCAGCATAGCACTTGGTATCAGAGTGCAGCACTGCTAAAGAGGTATCTGCATACTTTACTTATCCGGAGGACTACCTCGCACAAGTCGTCTAAGCATCTCGCACGTCAAGACTTTACAGACGTTGCGCCTACAATGTGAAGCAAGCGAGCGCATCCGACGACCAGCATTGGGTCTTTGACGATGACTTAAGTGATGGAGGACCGAAAGGTGCCTATGCACGCAAATCCTGAAGCGACAACAAACGCTGGCATGGCAGGCTATGTGGCAGCTAGAACCCTACGGCTCCGACGAGTAATTTGATCGCGGATCAAACGGTGGTAAACCAGTTGTCCCTTCCGACAACCTTGACGGCGGGAGCAGGAATGACAGGTGACACCAAACCACATGCACGGATCAACTAGGAACTGGAAAACCGTATCTCCGCATCAGAGGGAATCAATAGCCATTTGCTCCGACAGCTCAATGTCATGATGGAGATTCTGCGCAACGCAAGTGCACGAGAGGCGGTGCTCGTCGAGACTAATACCCAACTCTTGAGAGCACCTAAGGTTCACTTGGCCCCTCCCAAACCGTTTGATCTTGGAAATTCAAAGGGACCAACGGTTCAAATGTGGCTAATGAGTCAGGAGGTGTACTTCACCACTCCTGGGGTCAACAAAAATCAAAGTAAAAACGGCCTCGCGACCCCTCTTTTGCATCGCATGTCACTAAGTTGTTGGTCTCATCCAAAGACCATCCAACGGCAGTAGGAGACCGACAGGACCTCATCAACAACCAACGGCGCCCGTCTCATGTCGCCGACCATAGGCGTTCTACCCTTGGAGCACATCAACTCGCAATGGCAAGACGCGCTCACGCCACCAACCGAATCAAACAAGATCTCGTGCACGATGCTTGCACGAGTTGGACGAATGAATGAGAATTCTGACGCTCGGTGTAAACTCTTGCATCTACGTCAGGAATCTAGCATGGCAGAGTACATGCGGAGATTCCACGAGATCATTATTGGTGTAGATACTGCCCTTCATCTTCTCCATTTCACTACACCGGCCTCAAACGAGACATGCGACGAGCTATCACCATTTTTGGCATCCAAAATGACTTACTACGGATAATCACAACTGCAAATTGGATTGACAGCGCCGACTACAACACTCGGATCCAAGAATCCTACAGTTGGTGACCTCCCTACCACAATCATCAGGGATACGTAGAAAGCTAGTCAAGGGACTCCTCGTCCTCAATGGAAGTGGACGGCGTCAGTGAGAGATATACGAGCACTTGCTACAACTACAGAAAAGCCAAACAAATTGCTCGTAATTGCCAAACTAAGCAACAAGCTAAAAGGGGAGGGGGAGGTGGTAGACAGATGTGTCGGGAAACGGTGAAGGACATGAGTGAAAAGCGCAACTCTTGTCCGTGAGGAGCGGACTGCACCGAACGATTGCCCATCTGAATGGCCTATGGTGTCGCACGAGGGTCTGAGATAGCACATTTTGACGAGGGGTACGAAGACGACCAACTGGCAATACTGCTAAGAGAGTGATCTCGAGGATGCAAAAGTCATCGAATGGTACTTGCACCGTCACAATTGGATAGAGGAGCTTCTCACAATTTTGTAAGCAATGACATGGTTTGCAAGATGGGTTTCCACACCAAACCATAGGTGTTTGAGGGAATTTTTGCTGAAGAGAAACTGCAAACATGGAGACTCCAAGAACCAATATGACTATAAGTGGGAGATCTACGAGATGTAAAGGTCTAGAGATCATGTCCAATGATTCACCACAAAATCATTCTCAGACAAGATTTCTTATACTGCCACAATTTACATGTCGACTTGAACAGAAGCGACGTCTTCGTGGAAGTCGATGGTACCAAACGACAACTTCCATGTGTGGGACGGAAGACGATAAATGAAGCAGTAGAGGTGGAAGCAGCAGAGTAAGCCATCGTAGCCGAAAGCGACAACCTGTGTAGCCGATACTGCTTAACGTGGCCAAGTAATGCATATGGCGATGGGCTCATGTGTGGATCATACATCTCAAGCCAATAACGGAAGCAAAAGTGGTAGCAGCTGGCTCATCGTCCTCATCAACCTCATCGACATCAACAAAGTCTGCAATGGTACCCCAAGCGTTTGAACCACTCATCCAAGATTTTGCAGAAGTTTTCCTCGACAAACTCCCAAATACTCTACCACCTCAAGGGGACATCAACCATGGCATCAAGGTGAAATCGGACAGCCAAACCACAGTTTAAGAGGCGTATCAGATGAGCGATCACGAACTGACCGAGTTGACAAAGCAACTCGACGAGATGCGTGGTCAAGGGTTCATCCGCCCATCCACGTCACCGTACGTCGCAACTATGCTGCTCGTGAAAAAGAAAACAGACAAAATGTGGATTTGCGCAGACTACAAGGTGGTGAACGACGCCAACATCAAGAACCACTTCCTCTCCCCCGAGCCAAAAAACTATTGGTGGGACAAGATGCAATCCAACGTGGCCAACTTCTGCAAGTCCTACGACATGTGTCAGTAATAAGAATCCCGCCGCACACAGCCACCCGGAATTCTACAACCGCTACCTATTCCGAGGGAACCATGGAACAAAATCTTCTTGGACTTCGTCACATGACTACCAGTCACACCCAAGGGATGTGACGCAATCCTCGTGGTGGTTGACAGGTTTACCAAAATGTCTTACTTTATTCTAATCATGATCATCGTCACAGCCAAAGACATCGCGCGACTGTTTTCATATAACATCATGCGGCTACACGGCGTGCCGGTAACCATCACAAGCAATAGGGACACTCGTTTCACTAGCCGTTTTTAGCACCAACTGATGACTTGCTACGACACTCGGATCCAGCTATCAATGGCATTCCATCCTCAAGCCCGCGACCAAACCAAGCGGACCAACCAAACACTCGAACAACTTCTCTGACCATTACGCGCACCTCATGGGACGGATTGGGCACAAGAACTCTCGACCGCCAAAATCGCGTATAGCTTGGCTATTTACACTGCAACGGGTAGAACTCCGTTCAAAGTGCTATATGGCAAACTTCTCTCCACACCAACCAGACTCCATAGCTAAAGCAACATCCCCGCAGTTGACATCCAACGTCATGACTTCTCCACCATCTGGGATGAAACATGACAGACACTTCTAAAGGTGCAAGTAGTGATGAAAGGAGCAACTAACCGACATCGCAACGACGATGTTTTTGCTGCTGGTGACAAGTTGCTTCCCAGCTCAACCAACGCCAAACTCCGACGAGCCGACTATTTGAATCTCAAACCCCGTTGGTTGGGACCATTTGAGATCAAGCACATGAAAATCCCCATGGTTGTGCGACTCAATCTCCCCGACACTATGCACGTTCATCTGGTTTTTCATATCATCAAACTTGAGCACTACCAAGGTAGGGATGTACCTCTCCCTCTTCCTGTCCAAGTGGACAAAGACACAGTGTACGTCATCAAAGACATCCTCGGCCATCGACAACGTAGCAAAACAACCAAATATCTTGTCAAGTGGCACAACTACAATGTAGCGCATAACAACTGGGAACCCTATGACAACATTCAAGACGTCAATCACTTGATCAACGGATACTACCACCGTCACCGGGCCACATCTCTACGCGTGCCGGGACATTGCGGCTAAGAGGGGGGGAAGTGTTACGTACCAGACGTACACGAGTCCCTGATCTTTCCGAATGGGCATTGTTGTCATTACACAAATAGCCCATTGCGCATTCAGACCTCAATTTTCACTCTGACGGTCGAGGGCAATTTGGCCAACTGCCCTTGCCCTCCGACAAACCTTCTTACACTTTCTGACAACGCCGACCACTTGAGAGAATTATTCATAGAAGTGTCACGGCCTTTCGGTCAACTTCCCAAAGCATTGAGACATATCCTGGTTTGTAAAGATGCATCTCACATGTTTGCCGTTGATCCTCGAAGCCCCCTGACTTCTCAGAGGAGCTTCTCGAATCCGACCACTCACGAAGCGACTCCACACGCTTCGCTTGACGAACAATCCAAGCACCATGACTTTACCTCATTTGAAACTTGATACTTGTATGTATATGCTCAATCATTTCGACACTTGTCATTGAAGTACATCTAAGGCTAATTATAAATCGCTCAAGTGTCCCAAATTCCTGAACGTGCTCTGCCTTGCAACTTCAACATGTTCACCATCTTTGCTCCGTTCGGTATAACAATGTGCACACAGCATCCATGCGACGTAAACATACCATCTTTCCATGAAAGAGAAGGGTGCATTGCGTGTTTTCTATGCCTGAAAACTTGTGTCCGTATAGAAGGGACGAATCAGATTTATCATTTTGAGGCAAGGCCAAATCAAGCTTCTTCTTCTGCGGTAGGGGCGAACGAGGTTTATTGTTCCGGGGTACGGGGGAAATCAGGCTTATTCTCTTAAATGAGGGATGTATGTTCATTCCGACCATGGTGATGTTCACTCAAATTGTTGTGTTCATTAACACGGCTAGTATTACATGTGTTGTTAAGGTACGCAAGTTTCATGAGCCAAGCATCTCAATGCCTACCATCGGCGTATTTGTTTCCACGTAGGATGTCCAAATTTGATTTCTATGGCTGGAGACCTGTTGTTCATGTCATTGTCTAGGGAATCGGCCTTAGGCAGAATTTCCACGTGGTCGTGTCAAAAGCTCACTTTTGATACATGGATTTCACGATGATAACTGCCTGGGTGGAAGAAGATGGGGTTTGTAAGAAATTGGGCGACCACACATGCCAACCAGCTTGATTTCCATTGGTGTTTTGCCAAATGAAAAATTTTAACGATAGTCCTTGGCGCCGGTTGGAATCTGTTGACCGATGCTCTGGCTATCGTTAAAAGGTGCATTTGGCCCAGTCTCCTGAGACCTAAAGTAGAAATCAATAGCTCCAGTTGAGGATAGTGCCTCATACCCTTTTTTCCTTTTTGCAACTACATTCATCCAAGTATATGGAGAAAAAGGAGAACATTTATCCGAGGTGATGACCTGACCAGTCGCCAACATATACGACGATCGAGACATTGGAGCATGGTGAGCGCATACTTCAAAGAGCTACCTAACAGAAATGTGACTGTCCGCAATGACCATAGGATTGCTCCACCGGTAAATTGTGTCAGCGCCAAGCTCCGACCTGATGTAAAAGTCTCACAAGGTAGGCCGCCCTAACGGGGAGCTTTCGAGGGGCATTTTTTCCGACAACAAAAACCACGTAAGACTAAGAACTAAAGAGAACCTTCACTGTCAAAGTCTCAGTTCGAGCGCCGCCAACAAACCATAAACAAATAGTGGCAAAATTTAGAAAAATTGGGCGGCCTGAATCACCTGGGCATCAGAATGACCGTCCAACCGTTCAGGTTGGTTTATAACTTTAAGCAGCGTCGTCAGGTTTGAGCTTCCAATGGGTCATGAAGTAGATAGGCTCAAAATCTAGTACATTTCCAATAGCACATCACCTCACATGAGGACAGACCAGGAAGGAGGATTATGTGGCCAGTTTTTCCAAGTACGTTATAGGAGTATCAAAAAGTCAAAGCAGTGTGTCAGCCCATCGTGAAGCATAAATTAAAAATTACAAAAGCATTGTAGTTTGGGAGACGATTTGCAACATTCAACAAATCAAAAGCTCCCTTCTCATTACATCCCAAGCAAATGCCATTTTGGTTGTTAAGTAACAATACCCGAAGACCGCATCGCATGAGTTGTTTGCGCAGGGGACTCCGCCTCGATCCCAAAGCAAGGAGACCTCCCACAATGTCGAAGCAAGGCCACCTTCCGTGATCTTGAAGCAAGGTGACCTCCCGACCACGAGAGGAGCATAGGCTGACCATCAGGGCTTGTTGCATGACGAGCAGAAATCTTGTGCGGAAGAATTCTAGACCCCAAGAATGCCAGTATGGAATCATCTTGGAGCCCCTCAATGGTCTCCAAACACACCCATGATGACCTCATCACTCTCTTCTTCTAGCAATTCTACAACTGCTTCCCCATTTGTAGGCATTTTCACTGCTCAATCATTGTCCAATGACTCTCAAGGAGTAGTTTAACATTCTTCATGCCTCCATTCAATCCTCCATCCAATGTGCATTCAGACATCTCAAAGCAAGATTCCGTGTTAAGGGTTTGAGGGGCACATCAAGGAACTCACAAATTTCAATATGCGTGAGACAAATTGATAGAAAACATGGCCACCAGATGATTAAGACACTGTAAACAAACATTGCTAATTCCATGTGGCCTGATTATTGCGCTATCCACAATTCATAATGAAATCAAGCCTGATGATGTTCTCTGTAAGTTTCTGACTCTCCATGTTGTGTGACCTTTTTTAACAGCACCTGAGCACAATGGTCCAAGATAATAGAATAACAGCGTGTGGATTCTCCTCTACCATTGCTGAAAAACTACAAATGAAAAAAAGGGACAAAATTCTCATGCAAGCTCTCACGCACACATGCCAATGTTCTCATGCACTTTGGTGTATGCCATTGCTGCTGCCCTGCTACTTCTTACACTCCTTGACACCGTCTTCCTCATCCCCGGTCTCCTTTTCCCCATGATTCTCCTCATCACTATCATTGTCTCCACCATCCTCTTCCCCTCCCTCCTTGTCCTTGTCCTCCTTTGCTCCATCATCATTTACGTGGTTGTTGTACCCTGTTGTGCGACCTAGGAGTATGTTGAGCAGATGAGCACGGACTTCGTCCTTGGACCACAAGTACAAACGTACACATTTTCTTTGTCCTTCTGAAGCACTTCAAACAACTCATCTTTTCATCATCCGTCATGAATTTATTGTTGCTGAAGTCTTGCAGAAACATGGCCCATGGAGGTTTTGGGCAATTGTCATGTATGACACATTCCAAACGTCCTGTGTCTTGTACAACTTGGGCATCCTTGTGAACCTAACGGCCAAACTCTCTACAGAAAATGACATGCTCCCCACCCAAGTCATATATGCTCGTCTTTCTTCCCCAACATGTCACCACAGAAATAAAAAGTTCATGCCAAATGCCTTGTCATGGATCCGAAGCCTCATTGCCGGATAAAGCAAAGGCATGGATTTTCCGTGCAACTTTGCAGCCACATGATTTTTCATATCAACGGTTTCCCAATCTTCAGGATCCATCTCTAGAGTCCATCGGACACGGTCAATACTATTTTCACTTTTAACGACAAGGTCTTGGGTCAAATGCCATTGCTTTGTGAGGCTATTGCAATGGTTGCGAGCGTGATCTATGGCTACTTTTTCGATGTTAAGAGTCTTAGAAAGCTGCACTCCAAGAATTCCATGTATGTGAGTCTACCAGCCTTGTATTTCATGAAACTCTATTACTCAATCCATCACGAGCGCCAACAGCTTGGTGTCTTTTGTGTGTGTCTGAGACTTCTTCCCAAGCCCATCATATGAGTCAACGATTACCTTGGTACACAACAAAGTCCGTGACATCAAAACACTCATCGATTGTACCTGACAGGTGACATCTACGTTGTTGTCACATCAGATACATCTTTGCTAACCACGCATGGCATGCCAAGGCGGCCGTTCAAGATCAGATATGCATGCACATGATCTCCACAAGCAACTATAACATGATGTTTACTCACCAATAGTGGGTGGTGGCAAGAGTGTAGTTTTGAGATCCGAGGCGTACCCGTTGCCGCATGGCCTTGTTGTTCTTGCGGGACAGGTTATGAAGGATCAGCAATTGGACAATTATGGAGTTTTCTGACCACTAGATGGACATGAGGTGGCGGCCATTAGGAACGTTGCACTAGAAGACGTGCAAGGTTGCTGAGAAGAATTCGTGGTGGAAGATGGAGGTGGAACCAAAAGGCACAAGACAGCCCACGAGCACTTTTGACATGACATGCACAATGACATCTAAAACCACGGATCTACGAAGGTGCGGATCCCACGGTACATGGCTTGTGCATAGTTTGAATATCCGAATTTCAGAACAATCACCTCAGGTAAATCATGTATAAACTTGTCAAAGATAAACTAAATGGACTAAATGTGAGGGCGATCCACACTTTGGTCATATGTTATGGACTATCTAGTCTAGATTCCGAGCTGGACCTCACCAATACGATGTCCCACAACCCTTTTCGTATCTCCAATCTATCGATAATGACATGGCAAGTCTGTTTCAGACACTGTAACGGGCGTGTCTCCAGCTCCTGCTCTGAAGTCGTCGTCGGAGTTCGCAGAATGGCGTTCTCAGTCCGCGTCAGGGGTTTACCCCCTTCGCAAGACTGAGGGGCAATCGTCATCAACGACCCAGAGCAGGGAGACTCGAATATTTCGAGTCTCCGGAGGCCCATTTCCGTTTTTAACCAAACCCCTGGTTTTGGGACCCAAACCGGGGGTTTTTACCTCGAACTCGTGTGTTTGCACGAGTTATTTCGTTCGTTTTATGTCGAAGTTCGTCGTAAACGAACTTCGATTCATGTTTTGTCGTTCTGGCACAAAATCGTCGCGTGCGAGGTACGCCGGCGATTTCGCGCCAGGTATTTCGACCTCCCATCGCTACCCCTATCCCTTCGTCCTCTCTTGCTCGTTTGCAAGGAGGGCGAGGGGGGGCGAGGGCACGAGGCCACGAGGCCTCGCCCTCGAGGCCCTCGTGGCCTCCCAGCCGCCGATCCGGCTGAGGCCGCGATCGGCGGCTGGCGGCTGGCCGGCCGGTGGCCGGCCGGTCGCTTGGCCGGCCGCCGGCCGTCCAGCCGGCCGGCAGCGAGCTGGCCGACGGCCAGCGAACTGCTGGCCGCCGGCCAGCCCTCGCTGACGCGAGGGGTGGTGCGCAACCACCCCTCGCATCAGCAAGGAGGGAGGGCCGAACCGGCCCTCCCGCTACATTCCTCCCCACTTATTATGAACCGCCCCGGTTCATAAACAACAAGTAGGATTGTCAGTCAGTGAGTCATCAACATTGTGAAAGAAAATCAATAATTTCAATCACTAGCTAAACATGAACACGTGCATGGTACGTAGACCTAAGCTGCAGCTTGTAGGTCAGCACGGCTAGCGGCCTCCCCCCTTTAGGCAGGAGCGTCCGCGCGACAACCATGTTGGGCGTCCCCAACCTCCCATGGTCGCTGTCCATGAATGCTGCCCTGTGGGAATGTTGTTCACTTTTCCGCGTTCAGGTGGTACCTCCTGCCACGCGTCGATC
>SZWC01037352.1:0-14898 GCA_023375785.1 Penium margaritaceum
CACACACACACACACACACACATACACACACACACACACACACACACACACACACACACACACACACACACACACATGTACAAATTGAATGTCCATGGTCTTCCCTCAGGAGACGCCACACGAGCGCGTCGTGACTGTTGGCTCTGGCTACATGAAGCAGCTACCGCTCTACCCTGGAGTGCCCTTTGGCACATGAATGGCCGTCATTTGCCTATCTTGCTTTGATGTGGTTGGGGCTAAGGTTCATACATTATGACTGTCGATCCCTGCATCATTGTGACTTGCCTCTGGGTGTTTGGAGGGTTGCATGATTTTCCTGGGTGCTCATCCTTTGGAGGCCACCGTGTCAGTCGTTGGTTGTACGCTGGTGAGAAGCCACCCTCGGTTAGTCCTGAGTAGGTGGACTCGACCCCCAGTTGGCGGTGCACGTCGGCTCAAGCGATTGCTCAATGCCGGCGTGCACTCACGCTCCCCGCACTTAACTCCTTTTTTCTGTCTTGTGACCTATTCTCTGCGAGTCAAGCTTACCACATCCATGGCGTCCGATTTTCTCTAGCACTTAGCCACACAATCTATGTGTCTAGTTTGGAATTTTCCTAGCAACTACTGGTATCAGAGCGCTAGGGGAAACCCCCTCCTACCCTTCAATCTGGGACACTTGACTCAACATACGCAATGGCCATCTAGCCGCCGCGACGGGCCCACGCTCTGACGGATCTTATTCACTCTGCGCTGCACTCGTCTGGACTCACAACATTCTGCTGCTTCACACAGCTCCTGGGCCGTAGCAGCGCAACTGTCAACTACCCGCTGCCCGCTACTTCTCAGCGCTCAGCTGCCCCGCAACTCTTGGCTGCCCGCACAGCCCTCGGCTGCCCCGCATCTTATGCTTGCTCCACATTGTGTCTTCCTGCATCGGCCATTTCTTCGTAGTGTCGCCGCCTATCTCTCGCAGCCTTCTGATGCCTCGCACGTCTCCTGCTCTAGGTGTCCCGGAGCTCTCGCCTGCCCGCACTACACCTGTCCCAATCTGTAGCACACTGCTGCCCCGCACTGCTTCACTATACATCATTGCAGCTCTTGACTGCTCTGTTGGCCGTTGCTTCTCAATGCTCGGCTGTCCTGCAACTCTCAGCTACCCTCACAACCCCCAGCGGCTCCACCACAGCTCTTGTCTGCCCCACGCTGCTTCTCCGTGCGGCGACTGCACAAACCATAGTGACAGCTTGAGGACATACTCTTTCCTCCCACGCAGCAGAGACATCCTCGGCTGCAATAGCAGCCGGACAGCCTGCCACGTTGGATTCACCGCCACTGGACGGACCTCCCGATGACGAGTTCGACTCTCCTCTCACGGCTGCACGCTATGTTGAACGTGGGTGGGAAGATCGGCACGCGATCGACGAGCCCTCATGCTCTGACGATGACGACGACACTCCACTCTGGTTTTGCATGCTCGACAATGCCTACTAGCGCGAGGACATTGCTGCAGCAGCCGGAAGCAGCTAAACGTGAAGTTGACCGCCAAGTCTACATTACTGACGATATCCTACTGGTTCGGCCGGCGCCATTCTCGACGCCGCAGGAGATGGAGCCTCCACCTTCTCCGCCACGGCACGTGCTAGCAGGACACCCACACAGACCGCTGTGGGAAGAGCGGCTGAGGCCTATGCACACACAGTAGCCTCTCTCTCCCTTCTTGTTGTTGCCACCGCCAACATCACCACGCAGGTTACCGCAGCCACTGCTGGTGTCTCCATAGTGGCATCCTCTGTAGCAGACGCTACTGCAAGTGCCATTGGCTCCATTTGTGCGTCAACGGTAGCAACTGTTCTCACCCTTACAGGTGCACCACGTGATCTCTCGCACCACGTCACCACAGGTGTGCTCGTTGCATCGGCAGCAGCAGTAGCTGCAGGCACAACCGTCACTGGTCTCCTCTGTCTGACTGTGGCCATTGCTGCATGGGTGGCTGTCCTGTTCTCCTTCGTGGCCGCAGTGGTGCCGTCCCTCTTTGCATTGCTTCCCCGCCGCGAGTCTAGTGAGCACCTCTCTCCTCTTTACCCCATTCTCCTGCGCTCCATCTCATTTCCCCATTAGAGGCATTGCAAGCTGCCCTTAGCGAGGCATAGGCAGCTCGTTGTAAAGTAGAGGAACAGGTTTAATGGGGACTAGAAGCATAGTAGGAACTGGCCACCACAGTGGCAAGCCTAGTCATAGAGTGCTTGTGTGCCGTCCCGGCCCTTGTTGCTGTTCCGCCTGCTGAAGAGACCGCCTCCTCTGATTCCACCGTTCCTCCTAGCGGTGTCCCCAACTCCTCCTCACCTGCCCTCTCAGCAGCTGCCCTCGCTAGGGCTCTTCTACCCGCTAGGCAGAAGGAATTTGAGAGCCCACCACCTCAGTTCACTTCTAATTCTAGCTTCTCTTCGTGGGACACCCGCTTCAGCGCACGGGCACAAGGTGAGCTTCTGTGGGAGTACTATTCTCGAGCCAAGTCACCATTTATTCCTCAGCCTGCCGAGGCGGCCCGCGCTGTATGTGCTCTTATCAATGCCAGGCCCGAGGGTCTTCTCTACGACATCGGTACGTACAATGCCGACCCGACCCGTGGCACCCATGCTGACTATGTTGGTGCCTATGCACTCATTCGTCACGGAAAAACTGTGATAGTACATGCTACCTAGAGTGATCTCACAGTGCAGTTCAACACACTCCACATGCGAGCGGATGAGACTACAAATGAGTACTGGGCGCAGAGTCTATGCCTCCTGCGTGACCTGAGAAAAGCAACACCAAGCCCCCTCTCCGCTTGCTTGTCCATTGTTGTTGGCCTTATCCCCGAGCTCTCTGATCTCTACCTGCACGCCTCTCAGACTGAGCTTGGGCGTCTTGCTGCTCGCCCAGTCCCCGCCAATTCTCCTCCAGGGATCGGGCCACTATGAGTTCACTACAGCTCGGCTCATCGATAGGTAGAGCAACTTGTAGAACAAGCGCATACATTGTGCAGCTCTCACTGCAGTGACCACCTCTTCCTCCTCTTTTGTAGTGCCGTCTCCACTCCCTCCTCTCCTTCTACCACAATTTCTCACACCACTCACGCATTTTCACATGGCAGAGGTAATGGGTCTGGCCGTGGGAGTGGCCGTGGTGTCAAGGGCCGTGGAGGTGGCCGCGGTGGCAAAACCGCCTCCAAGACTACCTCTCTTGTAGAGGTCACCTGTTGGAACTGTGGCGCCACCGGTCATTCAGCTCCAAAATGCACGGCCCCTTGTGATGATGCTCGCTTGGCATCGTCCATACACGTCCATTGGACCAGTACAGGTGTTACCTCCTCATCTACTGTAGCGGCGGTGACAGTTACTTCCTCCTCTTCTTTCTTGTCCACCGCCTCCGCGCTCACCACCACTCTTGCTCCTCTCCAACCATCGGCGCCTACCCCCAGTCCGTGGGGCTGGATACCGCCTCCCTCCGGATCGCCCTATTATGGTCCTCCTTCCTCTCACTACTCTGTGCCCACCTGGCCCTGCGACGACGGCCACTTCTCCAACAGCTCCTCCGACCGTTCCTCTGACGGTCGTGACAAGGAGCGCACACTTGAGCTTGGCCTTGTGGAGGTGCTCTACCTTCGCTCTCAGGGAGGTGAGAGTATGAGTGGCCGGTCCCCTGTGTTTGTCTGTGAGTCCAGTGCCACCCTTCGTGGTGCTGCCTATGGTTGTGTACAGGGGGCCTTGCCTGATGACCGTTTGTGGATTGAGGATTGGTAGTCTCACACGTTCCCCACTTGACTCAGTCGCACACCTCCCGACTCCGACCTGGGGACTATCGATGTTTGCCTTGTTCTTCCCTCCACTCATGCATCCCCTGGCCTCTAGACCATTGAATCAGGTGCCACTTACCACATGACCTCCTGTCGTTCGTCCTTTGTTTCCCTCAGTCCGGTCGGTTCTATTCACTCTGTGCGCTCCAGCTCTGGTCACCTTCTCCCTGTTCAAGGTGTTGGCGTTGTTCCCGTTGTTGGTCCTGGTAGAACTGTGTATCTCCCCGACGTTCTACACGTGTCTGACCTTGAGGTCAGTCTTCTCTCTGTGACCACTCTTGACGACCACGCCATGGAATTCTCGCCCAGCTGCGGCATTGCCACTGTGGCACTTCATTCCTCTAGCCGTGTTGTTCTCCATAGCGTGTGTTGTGATCGTTTGTTCAATGTTCCTCTCACGTTGCCTCCATCTTCCCCTCCCTCTGCTCTTGTTCACGTCGTACCCTCCTTGTCTCCTGCGCATTCAGACCTCTTGTACCGATGCCTCTACCACATCCACACTGTGGTCATCTAGCATCTCCTTCGCCTTCGCCCTGCTGTTGGTCTTGAAGCTGCCACGTTTGCGCCTCCGTGATCCTCTGCTTGTCTTGACTACGCTTGTGGCAAGATGCATCGCTCTCCCTTTTCGGCGGCTGATTCCACCACCTCTCATCTCCTTGACCTCGTTCATGCTGATGTCATAGGCCTGTTTCCTCATGATTTTCTTGGTGGCCTCGGTCGCTACATGCTTTTCTTGACTGGTGACTTCTCCCGCTACCGATGGACCTTTTCTCTTCTCCACAAGAGCATGGTCACTGATGTCCTCGAGACCTGCTTCCCTCAAGTTGAATGAGCATGCCTTCCTCCTTTACATGTCTTTTGCAGCGACCTGGATGGTGAGTTCTTTGGCCCCACTTCTTGCTTCCTTGATTCACATGGTATTTGCATTGAGTCCTGTGCTCCCTACACTCCTCAGCAGAACAGAGCATTGGAATCGCATCCTCACCGATGGGGTGCGTTCCCTTCTCTCCGCCTCTGGACAGTCCCCACTCTTCGCCTTTGAGGCCATATCCTACATGACGTGGGCCTGAAATCGTGTCCTTCATGGTCCCCTCTCTCACACCGTCACACCCTTTGAGCGCTGGCCAGGCCATCGTGATGATCTTTTTCTTGCTTGTGTGTAGGGGTCCCTTGCCTCCGTGCAGCTCCCAGGTGACCAACAGGATGGTAAGCTCTCCCCCCGTGGCCGTCTGTGTGTCTTCCTTGGCATCTCTCCGTTCTCCAAGGCGTGGCACTTTTGGGATCCTGCCCGCTATCGTGTTTTTGAGTCTCACGATGCGCTCTTTTTTTAGTACTTGTTCGAGCATGACGTCCCTCGCTTCGTGGCCGGGTACCTCTCTCCGCCTCCTCAGGATGGAGGTGGAACTTCTCCCTTTTGGTCCTCTGTTTTCCCCTCGGTGCTTCAGTCGGCACCCCGTGCCTTCTCTGAGTCCTCAGCCTCCTCTGAGCCCTTTTCCTCCTCTAGGCCCTCTTCATCCTCTTAGCCCTCTGCCTCCTCTGAGCCCCTTGTATCCTCTGAGCCCTCCGTCTCCTCTGTGCCCTCTGCCTCCTCTACGCCCCCGGCTCTCTCTGAGCCCTCTGCTACCTCTGTTTCACCTCCTCTCTCTACGCCTCTGTGCCCTGACTCTCCTACTAATTCGTCGCCTCATGTGCCCTCTGTGACTCATGCACCTCTTCCTGCCTCACGTGTCTCCTCTGTGCATCCTATCTCACCCTACACGTGCAGTGGCCGTCTCAAGGCACTTCCATCTCACTCTCATCATGTTGTCTTTGGTGACCCTGGC
Organism: Penium margaritaceum; assembly: GCA_023375785.1. NCBI lineage: Eukaryota > Viridiplantae > Streptophyta > Zygnematophyceae > Desmidiales > Peniaceae > Penium > Penium margaritaceum. The sequence goes on from SZWC01037352.1 coordinate 5,641, forward strand.
CTTCGTGCTCTTGGCCTCGTGACTACCGCGATGTCCATTGCTACATTTATGGTGCATCCCAGTACTGGCCTTGGCTACTCCCTTATTGAGCACGAGTTTCAATTAGCCCTCACCTCTTCAGTGGCTGCGTATGTAGCCTCGTTCTTTCCTACTACATGTCTCTCTCCTCTTCCACATGAATCCCTGACTGTGTAGGCTGCCCGAACAACGACCAACTCCCCTCTGTGGGAACAGGCAATGAGAGCCGAACTTGATGCTCTGTTTGAGCATGTTTTGTATGAACTGGTCGATCTCAAGCCGGGCCAAAAAGTAGTGGCCACCAAATGGGTATATTGGCGCAAGCAAAACCCTGACAACACCGTTGAACGATATAAGGCACGCCTCACGGAAAAGGGCTTCTCAATACACAATGACAAATTCGTCAAGGTACAATTGGAAAATGTTGTTCATTGTTGCCATAAATGATATGGGGGTGTTTGTGAGTCCAAACGACAAGATTGTGAACTCGAAGTACTAGTATCTGGTGCGGAATGTTGTCTTGAGGTCCTTACCAGATACATGGCTCTGATGATAGCCGCTGCTTAGGTCGATTCTACTGAGAAATCGGGCCCCACAGAGTTGGTCAAAAAGTTTATTTGCTCGCGGGAGGGGGTCGCGGTTCTTGACTGTGATGTCGTTGAACGCTTTGTAGTCCACACACATCCGTATTTCTCCTGATTTCTTTTTAAAAAAAAGCACTGGTGCTATGTAGGGTGACGTTGAGGGTCGGATGAACCCTTGCCCGATCATCTCATCCAACTGCTTCTTGAGATCAGTTAGCTCCTGATCGCTCATCCGATAGGTCTCTTTCACCGTCGGTCCACTGCCTGGCTTTAGGTCTATTCGTTGGTTGATGCTGCATTCCAGTGGTAATTCTCGGGATAGTCCATCGCAAAAAACTCCTTCAAACTCCTCGAGAAAACCGGCAAAGTATTTTGGTACTGTTGCAAAATTCTTGTATATTGATGCCGTTGGTGTCGCTTTGGCAGCTGCAATTTCTTCCGCTTCCCATGTTTCCATGTGGACTAACCACACTTGAGCCCAGTGCTTCAGGTATCGCTTGGCCATGTTCAGAGATATCGGTAAATGTTCTGTGGCTGCCGGAACTTCCTCTGCTGCTTCCTGTTGCCGCCTCTAGATAGTGGGTCGCTCGACTAGAGGCAAATGTAGTTTTTTACCATGAATGCTGACGTAGACTGCTCAGCTGTTCAAGCCGACCTACATATTCTGCTGGTACAGGAAATCTCGCGTTAGGATGTTTTGTGGTCGCTCGTTGGGCAAGTCCTGTAGACCGTTATGTCGTGCAGATATCCTCTTCGCACACATAGTGGTTTGCAAAGTCGATGGATCTACAGTCGTCTGTCCATGATATTTCCTTCAAGCACCCCCAGTTTGGTGTAGAAACCCAGCTTCCAAATCATGTCGTTACTGCCAAAACTGTAAGATTTCCGTCCATCCAGTAGTGCTGGTACCGTTCTCCGATTTTTAAAACCTCTTGGCTACACTCGTAGCATTATCGACGGTTGGTCATTTGCGTACTCCGCGTCAAACTTTGCAATCTCAGGAACCCTCGTCTGAGGGGATGTGAACGGCTCAGGTGGAGCACAGATGTTTCCGACCGGACAAAAGTCTCGTCGACTACTCCTCCCATCTGTCGTTTCTTGACTCCTCGCTCTTTTTCTGCAACTTCCCTCCATTTTTTACTTGTTGTCGCCGCTTTCGGCAGTCACGCGAGATATGCCTTGCTTTTCCGCAAGTCAAGTAGAGCCGTTGATCGCACTGATCGATGGCGTCGATTTCCATTAGAGATGAGGTTTCTTCCGATTGCGACTTTCATCCGCCACGATAAGGATTGTGGCTTCAGGATCGCCTGCCATTGGATTCCTGCATCTGAGCATTATAGTCGTCGCTAACGATGCAGTCAGCTGATACAATAATCCGTGGAAGGTCATCTTGAATGCCAAAATGGTGATTACTCGCCAGATATCTTGTTTCAAACTCCTATTGTAGTAGAAACGCTGTTCGTCGGGAGTGAGGTCACTGCCTGTGATAATTTTGTGAAAACACCGAGTGTATTCTGCCACGCTGGAGTGATGATGGAGCTTTTGGAGTCTATACCATGGGTCAAACTTCTCGTTCTATTTCTCAAAGTGAGCGAGGGTAGCGCGTGCAAAGTCGCTCAACATTTCCGGTGGCATGAGGGAGTTGTACCATATTGGATTGATCTGCTCGAGAGGTAGTACACTTGCGGTTGACGACGTAAGAGCGGTCGTAAGAGCCATTGATGTAGCATCGCAGGTCTCCTGCTGCCATTAAATGGCCTTTGAATCCGTCCACCAAGTCAAACCCGTACCACACAAAAACGAGGCCGTGAGGTCAATTTTCTTTTTGGTATTGTTAACCACAAGAGTGGTGAATTACACATCCAAACTCATCAGCTATATCTTCACCGTCGGTCCCTTGGGGTTTGCAGGATTGAACGGCTCAGGGAGTGCCGGTCGAATCTGGGATTCACTCGAGAGCTGCAGATTTTTCTTAGTGAGTATTGCTTTGCATGAGAGACTCAAAGCTCTTCCATTGCCGTATTGAGGCTCTCCTGTCCCGACAATCTCTGGTACAAGTCTTCGTTGATTCGTGCTTGTTGGCCGGTGCCTCCCATTGTGCCAGGTGACGACCCAATGTGCTGCGGCGGAGGCGAAGGGACTGCTGAGCCCAAGGGGTCCGTCACCGGATTGGCCGTTGGGGTCGTCGGCACTTCACCATTCCCCGCAAAAGTTGTTGCCGCCGCCTGGTCTACCTGAAGAGAGACGTTGTTTGCATGCTACTGATCCGCCAATGCCGGAGTTCCCACAGGGAACTGCTACTCGTCACCAAGTACGCTTGTTCTGCTCACCGTTGTCGTTGTGAAGTATGTGATCTTCTTGACGGTGGAGATACGCCGAGAACTTGTGTGAGGTTTTTGCCAGGTAGTTAGTATGTTGGTTGCCCCTCCAATGTTGCTACGCTTTGATACCAAGTGTTATATCGAGCGGAACGTAGATGGTTCACAAGGATGAGGTACAGGACAAAAGACATTTCGAGTGTTTGGGATGAATGGATAACTTCTATGACGAAGTAAGGGTACTTCAATGAAAAGTGTCGAGTGTGTGGAGCACATATAGAAAATGCCAAGAATGAGAATGAGGCATAAGTTGGGTCTTCGGTGTTCGAGCCACCGACGCGTGTGAAGTTGCGCTGTAAATGGTGGTTTTGAGAAGCTCCGTCGACAAGTCGGTGAGCTTTGAGAATATCTCGATACTCTCTTAGGAAAGTCAAGCGCCATCGCGAAGTGAACCAAATGATATCAAAACATCGATATGGTTCGTGACACTTTTGTCGACCTTCCTGGAAAGTGCTCGAAGTTGTCGGAAACTTCTGGAATGGGACACGGGAGGTCAACGCATTTGGCGAAGATGCCCTCGGCCAAACGCTGGAAAAATCTTGAAGTCGCCACGCTATGGGCTATGAAAGAAAGAATAGAAATGCCCACTCACAAGTTTTAGGGACTGGTGTAGTGAGGGACGTAATATTGATGACATTGTTTCCGGCGTTTTTTCGTCGGTTTTGAGAACAAAACCTGGTTAAAAAAATTGAAGTTCAAAATAATTTCATCACTCTACCATCACTTTTTGGGTTATGAAGTATCCTTTTGGGTTACGAATTACCCTTATTGTTTTGGATACTTTTCCCGCATACCCACTGTCATCGCAAGTAATGTACACCATACCAAAATTACGTAGAAAAAGAATAAGGGGTCCACTTTGACAGAAAAATAACTAAAACGTCCACAAAAAAGCAGAAAATGCTTTTGAGGCCACTGTTAAAAACTAATACTCCGGATGTCCACCGAGCAAAAAATCGCATGGAGAACAATGTAATTCTCTGCATATCCACTTTCCACACCAGCCAAAGTAACACGATAGCATTGAAACAGGACCCCATTTTAGCCTCGCGCTGCAAGGAGAGCGTGGCAGTTGACATTGCCAGTAGACCACACTTCTACGAGATTCCACTCTGACTTGGCGACATTGTCATTCAGGGATACCATTGCTCCACTGCATACGTGACTCTCCTCAGTGTCCAATGATCGAGCGCCGCTCATTTGCCTCTTGCAAGCACCATCGACCCCGTGCAAATTGTGTGTGCAAGCAAAGTTCACGACCTAAACCGCGGAAAACATCGCTGAACCCAAATGTCGTAAGTTGAACAAGTGACAGAATTCAAACCTACAGTCCACACACGTTTGTGCACAACCCATCATCAACGAGTGCGAGGGCAGACCCGGTCTGGTCGTCCAGTCTACATCGATTGTCGCGCCTGGTGTGCCTCGCTTCATGTTGCCACAGAGACTCTACGAAAAACCATCTCAAACCGTTTGCTTTTATTGGATTCACCCGTCAAACATAATGGTGCGCACTGCCATCGTTTGTGCATGCGGGTCCCGTGCGAAACATGAATTGTGGACGTCGACGACTACTGCCTCGACATAAGTATAGCTTATCCATCGCACAAACATGGCTACAGACGACGATAGGAGTGGAGTTCTGAATGGGCCGCGCTGATGGGATGAAGTCGGTCTGTGGGGTGGAGAGGAAGCATTGCGGAGAGCAGCCATGGTCCATGTGCGGGAGGCCGTAGTTGCATGGGCCACCATTGTGGCTGAGTTCGACGATTGGGTAACGCGGAACGGGATGCCATCATGGACATCCACACCTCCTGAACCGGAGACCATGGTTTGGATCCTGGACAGGCATAGGCCCACTCCGCGTCCACCTAACACTCCTCATCCGTGGCAGCCCTGGCTGTACACAGAGCCATCCAGCCCTTAGTGTGGCAGATAATGGGCATGCATAATATTTATCCACGAATATATTCTTCAAATGTCAAAAAATTCCTATCCTGCCAGCCCTTGCAGTGGCAAATGGTTGGCATGTGTCATATTTAATCTCGGATTGATTCATTCTGTGTCCACTTAATTTCTATCCTTCCAGTCTTGTTTGTCAGAAAGTGGACATGTGCTATATCTATGTACGAATTCATCAACGATGTGACCACTAGTTATGTTTCGTTCCAGCCCTTTGTGTGCCAGATAGTGCATATGTGTCATTTTTATCCAATATTTCATCCATTATGTGTCCACTCATATCCAGTCTCATTGAATAATGGGTATGTGTGTTAATTTTGTACTACTGCTCCATGTGCAGTGTGCATTTCTGTCTATACTGACCATGACCATCTTACTTTCTGCAGTCTCAAATGCTACAATACTAGCGGCACACACTAGGTTGATCATGTTTTGTGTGTGCTGTATGTCACATGTATCATCTAGACATCGACTTCCTTTTACACTCATGTTTGTGTAATGCATAAACTCTTCTATTTATCTTACATGAAACTCTATTGCACTTTGTACTGGCAGCTAGTGGCACAAACACAAAACAAAGTAATGAACTATTAATGACCAAGGTTCATTCGGTTTTGATATGTGACAAGGAGTAGCAAGCACAAGAGCGAGTGGAGAAGAACATGTCATTGAAATCAACCTTGAAATCATTATGCCCTGTAAAACAGAGGTGCTAAGTCACATGTACTAATCCACAATTGAACATTCACGAGTAAGTCGTGCACAAAACACATGACCTCACAAGCAGGACACTCTGCCCCTTCACTGAACTCTGGGCATGCATCATGAAAGTCTTCCCCAAAAGGGGACACACACATGCCCGTGCATGGGTTGGCCACTTCATATTTGGCCTCCTCCACCTCTGTCTTCCCTAGGTTGACATCGGCCATCTTGCAACCGATGACATCTGCATCCTTCACCGCAAATCCCGTGTCATGGGCCATATGTGATCTGGCCCTGTGCCGGTGCAATTTGAGCCTTGGTTGCCGTTTGACCACCGTCTTCAGCAGGACATGGATCTGCCTCGTCTGCATAGAAAACAGAAACAAAAAAAAGCATAGTTGAGGACATAGGGGTCAAAAAATATGCACCAATGGCCATAAATGCATTTCATGGAAGATAAAGTTACCTATTCTTAGACAAAACGGCCTCCATGCTTCTGTTTGTGTCGCGGTGGTTCCTAGTCCCCAGAGGAGTCCGAGGATGAGGAGCCGTTGTTTGACTCCCACTCTTCAGTCTCATTTGTCACATATTCTGAGGCACTTTCCTCATCAGACCAGTAAGAGGAGGACGGATCATTACTTGTGTTGTTGTTTGCTGCTCCCCCCGGACTCCTAGGATTTTCAACTTGGGAAGAGACCGCGGGGTCTGCTGCTTCACCCGCTGCATCACTTCTAGCAGCGTCATCACCTACTGTGCCTGCTGCTGCTGCTGCCTCACCCGCTATATCACTTCCAGCGACATCATCACCTGTTGTGGTTGCTGCTGATGCTGCCTCACCAGCCGCATCACTTCCACCTGCATCATCACCTGTTGTGGCTGATGTTGCTGCTGCTGCCTCACCCATTGCATCACTTCCAACTGTTTCATCACCTACTATGGCTGCTGCTGCTACTGCCTCACCCGTTGCATCACTTAGGATCGTGTCATCACCTGCTGACTATCCAGGCTGTCTGGGGCCTCATTCACCATCATCCCGCACCCCGCGTCCCGAAGCAAGCTGTCTGGCATGAGCTACTGCAACGTTAGCTTGGAAGAGGGCACGTGGGTTTGTGCATTTCCGTGGCCCAGGTCCAGCCAGCCCGCAATGGCTGCACATGCGGTCCCTCTTGCGACGCTCGTAACCGGTCCTTCCGCTTAGACTTCGGCCTCTCGGCACCGCGCTTCTTCCTTGGTGGACCCCACCCCTTCTCTACGTGCTACACCTCGCAAAGATTCACCCCGGGCATGGGGTAGGTCCTCTTCCATGCCATTTTTTTCAGGTGAATGTCCACGTAAATCTCGGGGTTGACACCAGCATCAAGGAACCCGTGTGTTGACACGTGAACCCGTACTCGGCCCACTGGTCGCAGCTGCAATTCTTGGTGTTGCAGTCCACCTCTCGCCCGGACAGACTCTTGGGACCTGAGATAGTCCCATAGAGTGGTCCTGTCAGGATGATGTCATACACCCTCGCCTTCTACATGTACTTCTTCACCTTGCTATCAATGAATGAGAGAAGCGTGGTTCTGCAGTCATGTGTCAGCTTTGTGGAACGAATTCTGCACCCACACATAAATTTGGGCAAATCAGTGGAAGGGGTACAGATGGCGGAGGTCCATAATACGGGCATTCAACAAATTCGTCGCGTTGCTCGTTGTGTGACTGCCGCGTGCCATGGGAATGTAGACCCGACTCCACCTGTCCAACGGGATGCCCGGCTTTCCACCACCACCGAAGATTTACTCCAGACCCTACGTGGAAGCCCTTGAGAGTTCTTCCTGTATGCGCTTAACTCCCCGGTATTGAAGGCATGCCTGAGGGTCCACCAGAGATCAGCGGCCACACGATCCGCTGTGGACCTCACGTTCTCGTGGATGTTCTGTGGATAGTAAGTGTGCGTAGCACCAGGTATCTCTTGGGATACAGCAACAAGGAGCCCAGCATCATGATCAGAGATGATGGCTGTTCCTCGGTCTCGTGCCATGGGATACGCCTACGACAGCTGCTACACAAACCAAATCCAATTTTCCTTGTCTTCTTGTCCGCACAACGTCCACGCCATGGGTACCGAATGGTTGTTGGCATCTCAGAACTGAGCAATGAGTAGAACCTACTTGAACCCGTTTTTCAAAAAATGTCACGTCCATGGTGATGAGCTGACACACACCGTTCTAGCCCTCCCAACAATCCCCAGGTGCCATGAAGGCCCGGAAAAACAGCTGTTTCTTGTCTTGCTGAGCGTACGCGAACATTCGTGGGTCCACTCGCTTCAACTGTAGCGCATACAGTGCATGTGGACATTCGTTTAACCCAATGGCCTTTCACAAACGCGTACAACAGTGGGAAATGGGTTATTTTCCAACATTTTCTAACCTGCGCTATGTAGGCCAGGAAGAGGGACCACAGAAGGGTCTTCTCTCCCACCAGCTTCTCCAGGGCCGCCTTCCTTGCTCAGTACACCACCAGATAGTGCACTTTTTCCCCTCTACGTACCTCAACAATCTACTGCAACGCCTTTGTGTCGGTCGACGGCTTTTTTCTTCATTGTCTGGATGATGTAGCGCAGCACATGCTGCCTGGAACGCCTGATCACCCTTCTTGGCGATGGGGGTGCACTTGTGGCCATCCACAAAGTTGATCACAGCAACATTGATGTGCTTGCACTGATAGCCCTCCTTCTGGAGCCATGGGCAGCCCGCGGTCTTCCACAGTCCGCAGCGGACTTCCAGGCAAGTTGGCTCATTGCGGACCCAGGAGAGAGGCATGTTGCGGTTGATAGCGCAGTCTTGGATAGATACGTGACAGGCCTGCATCTTGTGAAAGGCTCGGCCACCCGGGAAATCCGTGCATCTTGCTGTGCACTTGCGTGCACAAGCAGGAGCGGCTTCCACATCTTTGCCGGTCTTCTCCGGCGGGGGGGAAGGGGGGGGCAGCGTTTCCCCATCATGTAGGAGAAGAAATTCAGGTACATGTAGGGAAAACGTACACACAAATAAGTAGTGTAAGGTGGCAAGCGGGCATCGTACTTTGACGTAGCAGGAGGTCCAACCCCGTCGGATGTGACGCCATTTCTACAGACAAAGTGGGTTCAATCCACCCGCACAGTAACCACGAAACGGGACGGACACGTTGACTTCCTCCAAGTCGAATTGTGTGCTCTTCAACTCGGTTTGGAGATTGCACAGTCATGCACTCCACAACATTCACATGACAGTTTTACTCGTGCTCCTCCCACTCGGTGAACAAGAAGGACGACTCAGGGTGGTAGCGGGAGACGACAACCTGAGGAGGGTCGTCATCCTCGTCGTCCGGGTAGTCGCCTCCAGTGGCGTAAAAAGTGACAGCCATCTTGGCCAAAAGTGGGTATAATAATGTTTGGCATGCGCCGTAACATGCATCAGACCATGGTATATCTATATCCATATCTATATCTATATCTATATCTATGTCTATATCTACATCTATATCTATATCTATATCTATATCTATATCTACATCTACATCTACATCTATATCTATATCTATATCTATATCTATATCTATATCTATATCTATATCTATATCTATATCTATAT
>SZWC01037353.1:765-14894 GCA_023375785.1 Penium margaritaceum
ATGACAACTGACAGGTCCAGGGCATAAATACCTGCCGCGGCGCACGGCGGGTGTCGCACGCGGCAGTCCAAGAGCTGTCCTAAAACCGGCCCAAAACCACTGTTTTGGCCGTAACTCTGCGCACACATGTCAGAATCCTATGCCGTCTGAACCTAGACGTGCAGAATCAAAAGACGCACGCAACGACTGGTCACATGCATGCATCCATTGACTGACAGCGAGTATATAATGCAAAAACATGCAAATGGGCCTCATGTCCAGTCCGCCGAAAGGCGCCTGCAAGACGTAGAAGGCACAGCAAAGAGTCTCGGTGACATCTGGGGCTCTGGAACAGTGGTCGGTCAGCTCCAGACGGGTAGTCCGCCGCCTGTCGTCGCGCCGGTGTCACCAGGGCCGCCTGCCTCAGGGATCTGCACGAGTATGGACACGGCCGAGTGGTCACAGTAAACTGTACAGGAACGGCACAAAGCACAACACCCCCCCCCTGGTGGACTCTGCTCGTAGCAGGGCTGCAATACTGCGCTATCATACAAGTACCACTGTACCATGGTACAAATACCAAGGTATCATAGTTTTGTGGCAGCTCACCACTGATACTGGTTTCGGCACAGCGTTACCAATGGCATTGGTAAATTACCGTGATATAATACAAGTACCGGAATAATTTTACAAGTACCACGGTTTACAATATACTATGAACAAAACACACATTGTACCATTGTACTATGATGTGTATTGCGGTACTAAATGTAGGCTGCTGTGCTAGACAAGCAAGCAACAGCTGGGCTAGTGCAAGGAAGACACCAAGCAACGGAGGGCAGAAGCCATAGGAAGTTTGCGTGGAAGTTCGAAAGGAGAGAACACATGACGACGAGTCACACAGAACGAGATGGTAGCCGTCAGGTGGGGAGGAGGCGAGCGAGCGAGCAGCTGGCTCGATCTCGCTCACAAACTCCAAGTTCGGTGAACAGGACCAAAGTACCCACTACAAAGTTGCAGCCTGTCAACTAGGTCACCAAAGAGAAAACCTGCCACAGAACAGACTAGAGTATGAACCCGATGTAAATGTGCGTGCACACATGCACGCCAGCCAGAGGTACGTGAGACTTGTGGAGATGCCTGGCCGTGAGGCTCGTCGTGTAGTCATGCCACCACGACGTAGCAGCCAGCAGAGGTTGTCTCTCTCCAGTTAATCACCTTCAACAGTGAGGTGAGGGTGCAATGAGGCCAGAGGTCACCGTGTGGTACTGACACAACACCAACACTCCCCCATGACCCGCGGCCGACTTGCACAATGGCACGCACAGGCGACAACGACGTCACGAGGGGTGACACGACACAAAACTGTACACAAGCACAGGCACAACAGATCAACCAGGAGGATCACGAGGACAAAACAGCCCAACGATGTGAACTGCTGCCTTAAAGACATTGCTGCTAAGTGCCTTTGTCATGAAGTCTGCACGTTGCTGTCGGGTGTTGACCCACACAATCTGAACATCGCCAGCAGCCACACGCTCACGCACAAAATGATACTCCACATTGATATGCTTTGTGCGACTGTGGTGCATGCCATCATGTTCGGCAATAGCCTTTGTACTTTGGTTGTCGCAGCGCAAGGTGATGCAGCGAATGGGAACACGCAATTGCTGCAACAATCGACACAACCAGACACTCTCACAGGTTCCAGCACCAAGAGCAACATACTCTGCCTCACTGGAGCTGCGTGCAACACAACCCTGCTTGCCACTCTTCCAAGAGATCGCAGTCCCACCAACAAGAAAGACATAGCCAGTGCGACTGCGTGCATCTGTGTCATGCGCCCAATCACTGTCAGTGTACCCATCAACGACCACTGACGGCTACGCCCAGTAACAAAGACCAACTCAGGCAGTGGAGAGCGTATACCGCACAACACACAGTGCGGCCTCCATGTGCCGAGCCCGTGGAGACTGTGAGAACTGAGCAAGGAAGTTCACAACAAAGGCTACGTCTGCTCTGGTGGTGGTGGCCAGGTACATGAGTGACCCTATGACTCGCAGGTAGTCGGTCACATCCACTGACTCCCCCAGCTTTGACACGTGCAGAGTCTTCAACGACCTCTTTCCGGCGGGCGTCATCGGTGTTGAGGCAGTGGGGACGGACTCAAGCAAGGAGGCAAAGCGCTCCCCCAGGCTCCTGACGTACGCGACCTGGTGGACGTGGAGAACGCGACGAGCACGGTCACGCTCAAGCTCCATGCCAAGAAACACACAAGCTGGACCTAAGTATTTCATCTTGTACGTGGCCTGTAGCAGGGACTTCACAGTGGACACTGCGTCGCGACTTGGGGACGCAATAAGCAGGTCATCGACGTATAAGAGGATGGCAGCAAAGGGCGCCGACCGTGGAGTGACAAAGAGGGAGGGATCCACCGTGCTCTGGCGATATCCCCCCTTCTCCAGGGTGGAGGTGATCTCCTGGTTCCAACACCATGGTGACTGCTTGAGGCCATAGAGGGCCTTCCACAGTCTCCAAACTCGATCGGTGTCGTCAGAGAACCCTGGAGGCTGCACCATGTAAATCTCCTCATCAGCCGACCGTGCAGAAAGGCATTTTTTACATCCATCTGCTCGAGCTCCCAGTCGTGGTGTGCGACAAGGCTCAGGAGGGCTGGAGCTGTGGTGTAGCGTCCGACGGGAGCAAAAGTCTCGTCAAATTCAACACCGGGGACTTGAGAAAACCCCTTTGCTGTAAGTCGGGCCTTGTACTTTTCGAGCTCGCAGTTAGGCTTGTACTTACGACGAAAGACCCAACGGGCATCAATCTCCTTGCGGCCTGGTGGGAGATCGACCAGCTCGTATACGGTGTGGTCATCCAAGGCTCTCAGCTTGTCCTGCATGGCAGACTCCCATTGCTGGGAGTCAGGTGCTGTCCATGCCGGGCGAACAATGGTCGGGTCAGGCGATGGCGGCGGGGCGGCAACCGTTGCATTGCACTTGGCAATGCTCCCAAGGATGGCGACTTCGAGCGCACGCTTGTGCTCGGATGTGAATAGTGTGTACCCATGGACAGAGCTAGGATGCACAACTCCTGTGGCTAGGCCCAAGGCGTCCATACCAGTCGGCAATGCTAAGGACTGTCCAGAAGAGGTCTGCGAAGGTTGGACAGAGGACATTGCAGCACTAGAGGAGCGAGAGGGAAGGGCGCGCAGGCGGCTGCCGCGAACAAAAGGTTCGATGGGTGCAGGGCGTGGAGGAGCACTGGGTGGACTGGGCACGACGGGAGTGAGCGGACTGGATGGGGACGCAACAGAATGTGCGGAAGAGATGGACTCAGAAGGGACAGATGAGGACACCACAGGGGATGACGGAGCTACAAGAGAGCTAGATGACACCGACGGGGGGGCGTCAGAGGATGGTGGAGTCGCAGTGCCGGCCGTTGGAGAATGCTCCGAGGGTGAAGGCTGCTGAGACGGGACATCAGCGGGGATGGTAGGGGCAGATGGGAGTGCAGGGCCGGCCTCCCCCCGCAACCGAGAGAGCAGGAGTAGGGAGGCAGCGGACGAGTGATGTTCGAGGTCACGGAGAAACATGGACTCAAAGAACAAGGCATCCCGGGACTCAATGACGCGCTGACGCTATGAGTCTCAGAAGCGCCAGGCTTTCGACTGGGAGGAAACGCCCAAGAAGGGACAGAGACGTCCACGCGGGGAGAGTTTCCCGTCGCGGAGGTCCTCTTGGAGCCAGATAGACGCAATGCTACCCCAGACGCGAGCCAGACGCAGGTTAGCACGAGAGCCGTACCAGCGCTCAAAGGGTGTAACGGTTCGGGGAAGAGGACCATTAGGGACACGATTCCACACCCAGGTCATATAGCTCATGGCCTCAAAGGCAAAGAGAAGAAAGAGCCTAGATTCAGACAGAAGGGTGCGGACGCCATCAGCGAGGGTCCGATTCCAGCGCTCAGAAACACCGTTTTGCTGAGGTGTGTAGGGAGCCGAGGTCTCCAGACACACCCCTTGGGACTCAAGAAACCGGGTGGTGGGTCCAAGGAACTCACCGCCACGATCACTGCGAAAGACGCGCAGTGAACACTGACACGCACGTTCAGCCTGAACGAGCCATGACGCGATGACAGAAGCAACATCACTCTTCTGATGAAGAGCGAAGATCCAGCAAAAACGGGAAAAATCGTCAATAAGGCACAGAACGTAACGCCCGACTCCCCCAAGAAAGTCATGGGGAAGAGGCCCCATGACGTCGGCATGAAAAAGATCGAGAGGGTGAGCAGACTGGGAGTCAGAAGAGGCAACGGGAGAACGATGCATTTTGCCTTGGGCACAGTCCAGGCAGTCAGAGGGTCATGGCGCAAGGAAGGTGGAAGGGGACAAGCCAACAGCGGGCTGAAGGCGGAGCATGCTAGTGATAGCATCAGTGTGCACATGGCCAAGACGGCGATGCAAGAGCTAGATATCAGCAAGAGAAAGGGAAGACGCGACGTGAGCAAGAGACAAGCCAATAGCGGGTGCAGAGGGGGCATGAAGGAGGACACGATGCAGCTTGTCACACTTAACCCCCTGCAAGACGACGCGGCCAGAAGAGCGAAGATGGACAGTGCCCACGCCCTGACTAGCTGAGAAATCCATGCCCTGATTGTCGAGGGAAGTCACCGACAGCAGGCTGAGTTCCAAAGAAGGCACGAACAGAACGTCAGACAAAAACAACACGCCACTGGGATCGACAAAGCGGACAACACCAACGCCCTGGACGGGAAGGAGCTGGCTAGAACCTGTTCGCACAAAGCGAACAGAGCCGACAAGACCCAAGGAGACAAAGGCGGACCAAACAGAGGTCATATGATGGGTGGCTCCGGAGTCGAGGACCCAGAAGCCACCAGAGACACGGACATGGGGAAGGACGCCACAGGTGGCGACAGTGCCGATGGAGGGCCGGGATGAGGCACAGGCAGCAAGACAACGAGGGAGAACGACAGACTGCCAGTGCTCGACCCACGGAACAGACGCGGATGGCAACCCAAGGACGTGACCGGGGGGGTCCCCACGAAGGACGGCGTCAGTCTGACAGGCAAGACCTGTGGCCAACGAAGACACACTCTCACCTCCCTGATCACGAAGGTGAAGACGCTGGAGGAGAGACTGCTCCAGCTGGCGCTCGCTGTCGACGGAGGCTACAGACGATGGAGCAGGCGCGCTTGAGGGAGGGGCGAACCACGGAGGAGGAACGTAGGCTGAGGAAGATGGGCCCGCAAAGGCGGGCGCTCCATAGGGCGGCAGCCAGCCCCAAGGGTAGAGGACAGGCGGATGGACGCCGGCGACACTGGTGGTGGAGTAGGCCTGAGCTGGTGAGGAACTGGCAGACGAAGTAGAGCTGGAGCTGGACCTGGAGCTGACAGTGGAAGAAGAAGGGGAGGACCCGCTGGTGCGCGCCCAATGAGCACGCATGGCGCGTGCGAGGCGGACGTCGTTAGGGGGTGCAGGGCACTTGCGAGCGGAATGCTCAGAGGAGCCACAGTTCCAGCACACCACCTCACCAGGAACTTGAGACGGCGCAGCAGATTTGCCCTTCCCCTTGCCTTGCCCACGACCGCGTCCACGGCCACGGCCCTGGGAGGCAAGGGCCGTGGCCATAGAGGTAGAAGAGGAAGAAGAAGACGATGGAGAGGAGGCCGATGTAGCAGCGGAGGAAGAAGTGGAGGTGGTAGTGGAGACGGCGGCCACCCCTGCGACTGTAGTGCGATGAAGACGTTTGTTTTGGAGGCGCGTCCACCAGGCTGCAAGCCTTCAGCGACAAAGTCCCAGAGGGCACCAATGCTTAGAGGGGACTTGGGTGGAACAGGCTGAGAGGCAAGGCGCTGCAGCCCATCTGCTTTGACATCACGGAGAAGGTCGGACAGCTCGGGGATCAACCCGTTGACCATGGTGTGCACAGCGGACAGGTGACCTGGTACGGCCTCACCAAGCTCGCGAAGCAGCTTGAGCCCGTGTGCCCAATAGGCGTCGGCGGACTCGTCCGCACGCATTAAGAGCGTGTTGAACTGAACGATGAGAGAACTTTGAGCTGCCTGACCTGTGACTGTCGTGCGCCGACAAAGCATGGTGTACGCACCGACTGGGTCAGCCAGACGCTGAACAGCGAGGTCAGCATTATAAGTGCCAACATCATCCACGAGTGTCTGAGGGGCAGCAGCAATGAGGGCGTGGACAGCGCAAGCAGACTCGTCAGTGACAGGGGTGAAGGAAGGTGTGGCAGGGAAGTAGTATTCCCACAGACGTTCTCCCTGAGCCCATGCACTAAACCGAGTCTCCCAGGAAGAGAAGACAAGTCCAGTAGAAAGGACAGTTGGCTGGGAGAAGAAGTCATGCTGGCGGGAGAATGCGGCAGGAGGGACAGCAAATGGGGTGACAGCAGGGTTTGAGGCAGCAGAGTTAGCACCAGGTGGGGTGGAAGAGACACCGGCACCAGTGCCAGCAGAGGAGCCAGCTGGCAGGACAAAGGCAGCAGGCAGCCGCTTGAGCACAAGCGCAGCCATCTCATCTGCGAAGGCGGCGCGATTGTCATTGGCGACTTTGAGACGCTCTTCAGCATCACGCTAAGCGTCGCGAGCGAGGGCCAGCTGGCGCTGAAGGTCTGCTATGACCGACTCGTCGTCACTAGGCATGGTGACGACTAATGGGCCCTGCCGAGAAAATTTTGGCAGAGTTTCCCCCGCCCCAGTGGGCGTGGGAAAACTGGGAATGCCTTAGGCACGGTGGATATGTGTTGTAAGACAGCCCGACCCAAGTCACACAAACAAGCCACCACAGAGAAAAGAGACATAGGGCAGGAAAAGGGAGATGTAGACCAGGAGACCTCACGAGGCGTGTGAGGGGCTGCGCAAAAGAGCAAGAATAGGCGGGACAATTGAAGCAGCTGCAGCGGAGAGCACAGAGACGCAAGATGCAACCGGCACAATCAGTGCCAGGCAGCCTGTGGTGAAGGCGGCAGCAATGGTAGGAAGGATCGCCGCTACAATGACGGCCGCTGTGACGAGTGTGGTGATGTCAGAGGGTGCAGATGCGGATGCTACAACAGCGACGGCCGTGGAAGTGCGAATGGTCGTAGCTGTAGTGGATACGGCAGAGGCTGCAGAAGCTGTTGCAGAAGCCACAGCTGATGCGGCTGCCGCCAGCTGTGTCCCAATGTCTGCAGCTGCCGTAGCCAGTGGTCCAGCTACAACGGCCGCCTCAGTGTAGGACTCAGCGGCGCGGCCAGCTGACGTTGATGCAGGGGCGCGTGCTGCTCTAGCTGTGGCGGCAAAGGTGGCAGCAGCTGCAGCTGCCGCGTCTATCACTGCGGACGCCGTACGTGTGAAGGTGCGAGCGAGCTCTACCGCGTCCTGACGCCAAGTTGAGTGCGGAAACGCAGCAGCGATGTTGTGCGGCTACTCAATCTCCCCAGAGGCACCAAGGGAGGGAGGGCTTACCGAGCTTTGTCGCGTAGCCGGCGGCGAAGGCGGGGGCTAACACGCCAGTTGTTCCTCCTGGTGCTCGCCGCGCGATGCCGCACCCGGCACGTCTGAGGAAGCCAGTTTGGCGTGTACCACCGCGATGGTGCGTGCGTGGCAGCTTCCAAGACTGCTGTAGAGAGGGTGCTGCTGGGCAGCCGCCACCACCGCTACAGCGTGCGTGGTGGTGTAGTTACAGGTCTGATCGCGGCAGTCGTTGGCGGCTGCTGTGAAGATGCACAGCAGTGCAGTCGTTCCTAAGGTTGACAACGTCGCTGCTGCTGCTACTACTGCAAGGTGCCACTGCTGTTGCTGTTGCTTGAAAGACTGTGACAGGACATTGTGTGTGCTGCTGCTGCAATGCTGCTTGCTGCTGCTGCCGCAAGGCGCCGATGCTGCTGCTGCAGCAAGGCACCGATGATGTTGCTGCTGCTTGAAAGCCTGTGGCACAGCAGCGTGCGTGTTGCTGCTGCAATGCTGCTTGCTGCTGCTGCTGTTGGGCGCCGATGTTGCTGCTGCTGCATGGAGGACTGTGGTACGGCAGAGTGAGTGCAGCGGCTGCAATGGTGTTTGCTGCTGCTCAGGCAGTGGGTTGGGGGGATCTGGAGTATGGCAGAGGTGCAGAGGACCTGGGCTACAGAGGTGCAGCCCGTGGGCGACACTCCGCCAAGCGAGTCGGTGGCGATCCGCCGAGCATGGCAGCCCCCCCCTCCTCTTGCGTGGGCAGCAATCCGCCAAGTACGACGGTCCACCTAGGGTTCTCAGTGGGGTCCTCCACAGATACGAGAACCCTTCCTAGTGTTGCCTAAAGGTGAGGCCTGGGCAACGTGCGGGAGCGAGGCGAGAGTGAGGCGGCGAGCTGGCTGGGGTGCGGCGGCGAGAGGGCCTGCCGCGAAGTCGTCCCAGAATCGAGGGACGGCGCTTCAATGCATCGTCCTACTTCCACGCTGCTCTGATACCAGTAGGCTGCTATGCTAGACAAGCAAGCAGCAGCTAGGCTAGTGCAAGGAAGACACCAAGCAACGGAGGGCAGAAGCCATAGGAAGTTTGCGTGGAAGTTCGAAAGGAGAGAACACAGGAAGACGAGTCACACAGAACGAGATGGTAGCCGTCAGGTGGGGAGGAGGCGAGCGAGCGAGCAGCGAGCTCGATCTCGCTCACAAACTCCGAGTTCGGTGAACAGGACCAAAGTACCCACTACAAAGTTGCAACCTGTCAACTAGGTCACTGGAGAGAAAACCTGCCACAGAACAGACTAGAGTATGAACCTGATGTAAATGTGCGTGCGCACATGCACGCCAGCTAGAGGCACGTGAGACTTGTGGAGATGCCTGGCCGTGAGGCTCGTCGTGTAGTCATGCCACCACAACATAGCAGCCAGCAGAGGTTGTCTCTCTCCAGTTAATCACCTGCATCAGTGAGGTGAGGGTTCAACGAGGCCAGAGGTCACCGTGTGGTACTGACACAACACCAACTCTAAATATCCTAATATTTTGCAAAAGGGTTCAGTTCACATATACCCAATTTTTGGAACTACATAAGTGATATGCCAATGTCGCACACAAAATAACGCATATGACAATGCCGCACAAAAAATAATGCATATGATAATGTCGCACAAAAAGTAACGCATATGACAATGCCGTACATAAAATAACGCATTTGCCAATGTTACACAAAAAATACCTTAGGAACCCGGAAACGCTAAAAAACGTCATGTTCCACATACCATGTAGCATTGATGCATGATATGCTTTTTGTCATTCACTATGTCCGAGACGAATGCACCATTGCACTTTTTTCCATGTCAGGTCCAAAACACATGTTGTGATCCAGCATGAAGCAAGGGGTGGGCGGCTGCTTAATTCTTTTGCGGAGGCTAGGCGGATGGCTGCTTCTGTAACGCATGGTGGACGGATGGTTTCCTTTCTTCCGAATCATGGGCAGATTGCTACTTTTTTTCCAAACGACGGGCGGATGAGAGTCACACTTTACGTTTTATGGGTATCTGAGCTACTTCACCCTTTGCAAAAACTTGGAGTGAATTCTAAGCTTAAAAAACTGGGACCATTGGAAAACATTATGAACTTGGAACTCAAGTGTGTGTACTCATAAAGAAAGGATTCTCACTTGAAATGTGATGTTTAGGAGGAGTAAAAGTTAGGTGACCGGACGGTTTGGTGCCACTGCAGCCATTGTGTCTCATGTTGCGACACGATGGATGCATGTGGCAATCAATCACCTTGCATTAAGCGAGGTGATTGATTGGCGCACATCCTCTTGTCGATAAGGGAGAGGGTGGCTTTTCAATCAACCTCTTGATTAGTGCACGTCTTGTTGTCTATCCTAGAAGGATAGACAAGAGAGAAATGTGGTGTAATGTAAAATATTCTTCTGGTGCAACATCGGGTTACTGATAAAGTGAGAGGGTGGCCTTTCAAGGTGCATTGTGGTCACCGCGCATTGTCTGTTGTGACCGTAACGACAGGATCCGCACTCGCGCCAGGTCGTGGTGCCCGAGTGTCCGCTCAGGCAGACTCAGATGATACGGTGACAGCATATGGCGTGGAGTCTGATCCCGACATGGCGTTCATGGTGGAGACTTGCCTGTCATTGTCCGGGCTGGACCCAAGTCTTCCACAGCAGCAGGTAACATCATGAGGACCGCAAGCACGGCATCCCTGGACGGTGCCACTTGCAAATCCGTCCGGTGGAGGCCCTGGGGTGGCACAGGAGTCCCGTACGGATCGGGATGCATCTACCAGACTTTTGGGGAAGAGTGTGCAGACGGCTCACACGAGTCCTGTGGGTGTTGGAGTACTTGGGACGTGCATGTCATCGAGGTCGACATCTACGCTGGGGCAGCAGCCGGACATTTTGCAACAGCAAGTTGCATCAGGAGGATTGTAGGTCCCGCATGCCTTGGCGGTGCCACTCGCAACTCCGATCGGTAGCCACCTGGCGGTGGCATAGGAGTATCGTGCAGATCGGGATGTCCCATACGGATTTCCGGGGGCGTTGGCGCACGGGACTCACACCAGCCCGACAGCGGTCGCAGTGCATGAGCAGAGTCAGCCGGTTGGTCTTTTAGAGGTTGAGGAATTCTTGAGAGCAGAGGTGGAGATGTCGCTTGGACATATGCTGCAGCAGACACAATAGGCTCCACCGTCTCATCTGTGCTACATGAGGACCAGCTTCAGCGTGAAGAGTCTTCCATGTTCCTACAGTCTCCGGGTTCCCATACACACGACGGAGCAGCGACATACATGACGAAGTCAGATGGTGGTCCTCACTCTATCATCGAGTAGGCAGGAGCAACCAGCCTCCCCGGCGAGATAGTGCGTGAGCGCCAGTTGCGCTTGCTGGTCGCCTTGACGGGCATTGTCGAGCCGGAGTCTTGCACACATGTGTCCACTACGGTGACAGTCGAGGACATTGGAGCAGATCCGTACACGCAGATGGAGTCACCTCGTCAGCAGGAGTTGAGTTCTGCCCCTTCGTATTCACCTGTTGGTGACCGCGCTGATCACATCGACGCTAAGAGTGGCAGTACCTGCACTGACGAAATTTCCACATGCTCAACGGACTTTGACGACTCCTCCTACTTCTCTCTTGGCATGCGACCGCTCACTCCTCATATGATAGACACGAGCTATGGTGTGGATGCGACACCTACAGCTGCATCCGATGTTCAAGTGTCTGAGCACATTGAGAGTTTGGTTGACCCCCAGGAGGATGCAGCAGCACCGGTTCCATCTTCTTGAGCAGCAGAGATGCAGATAAAGATTTACTCATGAGTTCTAGAGCCTGTATGTGCAGCATCCAGTGAGGCAGAGTTTATGCTACGCGAGGCAGACATGGGCCACCTCCAAATGTCTAAGGCAGATTACGCCGACCTACAGGAGTACGTAGTGATGATGCAGTGAGAGATGATGGTAGCACGTGAGCGATTCTGAGAGGAGGACATCATCACTTCTATCGGCGCGAGCCTTCCGCCACCAGCATCTGGCACACCCATACTCGAGGAGGATCTTGTAGGAGCTCTGAGTATGACATTTAACGGAGACACTACCATAGGAGAGCTGAGCGTGCCTTCAGTTTCCTCCATCGTTGCTCCTGTCGACTCCGTCATCGCTCCTCCTTGTGCCGCTGCCATCACGCACCTTCGTCCACCTGACCCAGGTGCTCCATCGTCACCTTCGTTCATGAGTGGTGATCCCTCTTCTTCTGGCCGTACACTCTTGTGCCTCAGGGTGCTCTATCTCGCCTCGGAGGCTAGCTCCGCCACTTCATCCACGCTTGCATGCTGCTCGCCCATTCCCTTTCCTCTAGCATACACAGATGCATCGCGGTAGAGCGGACAGAGGAGAGACTATCAGTTGGGACCCTTGGCAGTCACGCGAGGACTAGTATACTCCAGGTGATGCAGATTGACGTGAGGAGTCGCAACCGGAGACACTACTTCGTCTTTGAGCATGGGAGCCGACTCGCACGTGATAGGGGGAGCTATCTCTCCATGGTGGACACACCACATGACTAATTGCCAAGGATCTGTTCAGCTACGACATCAGCATCTCCATCGAGGACATCGCTGCCAGGATCATCTGCCCAGGGGGAGTGTTGTGTGGACCTCGACCTGACGCGACCTAATGGAAGATGCATGGCGAGGTCCATGCGCCACTGTGAGCATCTACAACATCCAGCGTGTGGCTCATGCTACGTGCCTGCACAGATGCATGTGGATGATAGCACACTGTTGTAGATGCTCACAGCAGCGCATGGACCTCACCATGCATCTCCCATGACGTCGCGTCAGGTCGATGTCCACACAACACTCCCCCTAGGTAGATGAACCTGGCAGCGATGTCCTCGATGGAGATGTTGATGTCGTAGCTGAACAGATCCTGGGTAATGAGTGATGTGGTGTGTCCATCATGAAGAGATAGCTCCCCCTGTCACTTGCGAGTCGGCTCCCATGCTCAAAGACGAAGTAGTGTCTCCGACTGCGACTCCTCACGTCAATCTGCATCACCTGGAGTGTACAAGTCCTCGCGTGACTGCCAAGGGTCCAAACTGACAGTCTCTCCTCTGTTCGCTCTACCGCAATACATCTATATACGCCGGAGGAAAGGGAATGGGCGAGCAGCACACAAGCGTGGATGAAGTGGCAGAGCTGGCCTCCGAGGCGACATAGAGTACCCTGAGGCACAGGAGTGTACGGCGAGAAGAAGAGTGCTGGAGCGACAAACCGGATCACTACTCATGGACGAAGGTGACGATGGAGCACCTGGGTCAGGTGGACGAAGGTGCGTGATGGCCGCCGCACAAGGAGGAGCGATGACGGAGTTGACAGGAGCGACGATGGAGGAAACTGAAGGCACGCTCAGCTCTCTTATGGTAGTGTCTCCGTCGGATGTCATACTCAGAGCTCCTACAAGATCCTCCTCGAGTATGGGTGTGCCAAATGCTGGTGGCGGAAGGCTCGTACCGATAGTGGTGATGCTACCCTCCTGTGAGAATCGCTCATGCGCTGCCATCATCTCCCTCTCCAGCATCACTACACATACCTACAAGTCGACGTAGTCTGCCTCATACATGTGGAGGTGGCCCACGTCTGCCTCGCGTAGCATAAGCTTTGCCTCACTGGATGGTGCACATGCAGACTCTAGAACTCGCGAGTAGAGCTGTACCTTCATCTCTGCTTCTCAAGACGATGGAGCTGGTACTGCTGCATCCTCCTGGGGGTCAACCAAACTTGCAATGTGCTCAGACACTGGAACATCGGATGCAGCTGCAGGTGTCGCATCCACACCACAGCTCGTGTCTGTCATATGAGGAGTGAGTGGTCGCATGTCGAGAGAGAAGGAGAAAGCGGAGTCGTGAGAGTCCATGGAGCATGTGGAAATGTCGTCAGTGCAGGTACTACCACTCTTAGCGTCGATGTGATCACCGCGGTCGCCAGCAGGTGAACACGAAG
The DNA here is from genome assembly GCA_023375785.1 of Penium margaritaceum. Lineage (NCBI taxonomy): Eukaryota > Viridiplantae > Streptophyta > Zygnematophyceae > Desmidiales > Peniaceae > Penium > Penium margaritaceum. The sequence continues at coordinate 14,228 of SZWC01037353.1, forward strand.
GGGCAGAACTCAGCTCCTGCTAATGAGGTGACTCCATCTGCGTGTACGGATCTGCTCCAGTGTCCTCGACTGCCGCTGTAGTAGACACATGTGTGCAGGACTCCGGCTCGACAATGCACGCCAAGGCGACCAGCAAGCACAGCTGGCGCTCACGCACTGTCTCGCCGGGGAGGCTGGTCGCTATCACTTGCCCGATGATAGAGTGAGGACCACCATCTACCCCGTCATGTATGTCGCTGCTCCGTCGTGTGTACGGGAACCCGGAAACCGATGAGAAAGATAAGATGTTTAGATCAAGGAGTAATCAGGACAACATGCGGAGTAGACATATAGTCTGGAGCCATCATCCTGGCTGGACCGGCGCGTGCTCGCACCATCCCAACGGCTTGTAGCCGTTGACCTTAACGGTCCTAACCTTTGCGGAAAGTACATACTAGGGGCAAGGTCATCAAATGACCTGCCCCATTAGTTTCTAACATTTTATGGGACATCATTCACTGCTTAAACATGACAGCGTGAGTCTAACACTCAACCGGCATCACCAATTTGCTACTTTCAACTTAGTAGTTTAACATCACAGCACAAGCAACAGGCGGGAAGCTTGGAGTGTAGCACAGATCTGGACGGGATGGTAGCAAATCGCTATCCTACACCTGTCTGCAGTAGT